>MPGH01000017.1:1624197-1658246 GCA_001937105.1 Colletotrichum chlorophyti
CTAAAGTGTTTAAACTTTACTTATAGGAGGCACTTAGTGAGACTGTTAGCTAGCATCTTATTAGTAGGTATATATACCACTTTAAACAATCTAGCTATATACTCTTACCTTAGCTATATATTCTATATATCTATATACCTAAGACGTATTAATATATACTTCCCTTTATCTATAATAAGACGTATAGTTTAGTAGTTATTATAGTTAATCTTCTATACGTCTCTAAGATCTAAGAGTATATCTTAAAATAGCCTTTTAAGTGCTATAGTTTCTTTTACTATATACTTAAGGCTTAAAAGCTCTACCTCTATAGTTAACGTTATAACGGTGTTTTAGTATATAGCTTTCTACTAAATTGCTCCTCTATATAAGAAGACTATATACCCTTAGGACGAACGTTATATCTCCTTATTATCTATAAACAATACGTCCTTAGTAATAAGTAATACCTACTTACCCCCTAAGCCTCTAAAGCATAGTAAGAGGTAGTGCATTCTATATAGATATCTAATTGTCTAGTTCACTACTATAATATAGATTAAAGATAGGTTTATAAGGTAGTATAATAGCTAAGCGTATATAAAAGTAACGTCTAGCCTAACTATAATTATAGTATAAAGTACTAAGCCTATTTTCTCTTAGTATTCCTTTACTTCTGCTTTTATAGTAACGCCTAAGTTCACTTAGAAAGTAGTTATTAGGAGCAGCATTATAGGTAAGAGAGAGTTAATAAGGTTAAATCGCTCTACTACCTTCTTAATATATTAATTATAGATAAGGTAAATAGTCTTCTTATTATAGTCTCTTAGGATCTTAATTCTTAGGTACTATTCTATATATCCCTTATCTTTTATCTTATACGTTAACTTTAGTTTAAAAAGTAAGTCCTTATCTACCTTCTTATTTAAATTATAGTATAGAACGAGGATATTATCTATATAGAAGATTAGAAATACTCTAGCGTCTACCGTTCTAAAGAAGCACTTATTCTTAGTTAAAGCAATTATTCCTAAGTAAAGTAGAGTTATTAAGAATTCTTTATACTATAATAATAGTACATCTCTAAGTCCATATAGTGTATAAGTTAATTCTATATATTTTCTAGGTTGCTTAAAGCCGTCTAAAAGCTTATATACCACTAGGTCTTTATTTAGATCTCTCTCTGTATTTAGAAAGGCATTAACTACATTAAGTTGCCTTATTTTAAGATTAAAGTAAGCAGCAATAGCTATTACTGTGCGGAACGTACGCGCAGCTAAAGTCGCTACATACGTCCGTTTAAGAGGGTTTACCTCCTATAAGTCGCCTCTCATACAGATTCTAGCCTTATATCGGTCTAGGTAACCGTCCTTATCGAACTTATATGTAAATACCTATTTTAGAGGTAACGGCTTAGAGTAAGCCTCTAAGTGGTTAATTACCTTCTATATGCCTTTCTGTATAAGCTTTAATAGCTCCGTTTATATAGCGTCCTAAAACATAGTTTTTAACAGCTCTAGTAAGCAGCAGAGTTTGTTCTATAACCTAGACAGCGTTATAAGGTCGTCTGTATAATATCTTATCTTTAGTAATACTGTAAGGTAAGCATGCTTTATATAGTAGGCTGCGCTTTATATAACGTAGTGTAGGGTCTAGTGCCTAAAGTCTTTTTCTTTTTTAGCCTTATGCTAATTAGGTATAAAGGTTATATAGAATTTATATACGTATTGTTATCGTTTAGTGTACTCTTCTTTGTCTCTATTTTCTAGAGGTAGATTCCTTATACGTTAACTGTATTATACTGGTTAGCTATAGTCTCTATAGGGTCTAGTCTGTACTAACTTCACTAGGTCGTTTGCCTCTCTGATTTTTATATATAGCCTTATAGGTCTAAGCTGTAAATTAGTCTCTAGTTATTCCTCTAAAGGGGCACCTTTGTTCTCTTTAGTCTTAATGTATATTATATCTTTTATATCTAATGTTACTTAAGTAACGTCTTACTTAGCTAGGTAATTTCTTACTAATATATTATCTAGTACCCTACTGTTAGACTTTAACTCTCTAGTTTAGGGTACGCTTTTTAGCTCTAAGGTTAGGTCTAAAGTTAACAGCTACTTATTATTCTTCTTATAGTCTACAGCCTTAGGAGCAATAACGTCTTATACTGCTTTACAGCCTGCCTTATAAGCAATTAGTAGTTATTATTTAGTTTAAATTAACGTCTTTTTAGCTGTATCTATAACGCTTAGTACTTTAAGGACTAGGTTAAGATCTAGCCCTAGCNNNTCTTAGATTTCTTTTATAACTTAGGTTGCTGTNAATAGATCAGTCCTAGCCTTAACGTTATCTAGTAAGTAGAAGTAACTCTTATTAAACGTTACATTTTATATAATAATTACATAACTAAGTAAGGGCACCTAGATCCTATATAGGTTATAGGTATTTAATATGTATCCTACTAGGTATCCTATATGTCCTTATAGCTCTACTTTAAATGTTTGCTTATAAATCCCCTTCTTATAGTCCTTCTTAAGTAGGTACGCTCTATAACTATAGGTGTAGATCCACCTCTAGTACAGGTAGAGGTCTTATATATAGTATAGAACTAGGTCCGGCTCCTACTAGCAAAAATATTAACAAAACCACTTATCCTCTATCTAGTATAGGGATTTCTAACTATTCCTCTTTCTTAGGCTAATATTATAGAAGTAGGCTGCTACTATTACTGCTTCTACTTAGAGGTCTTATAGGAGCCTAGCTCTAAAGAGCATCTTAATTAACTTTATAATAATTTCTTAGCCGGCCCGTTCCCCTCCTTCTATTAGTTCTTTTATATAGGACGGTGGGAGTTCTATTTTAATACCCTCTTAAGCAGCCTATATTTAATATACTGTTTCTCTATTAATAGCAATTACTGCTTAATTATTATTATACCTAATCTTATATATAGAGAGGCCTTTTTATTATTTAGTTTACTTCTTAAATAGAGTTAGGACTTCTAGTACTTATACTAGCGTCTTTTCTAAGAGTAGGAATAAGAAGTAGCACCTAGAGTATTTATCCTTAACAATTAGAGCTTATTTACTTCTATTATATCTAAGTAAGTAGTTAAAAAGATCCTATATAATTCTATAGTATAGACGTATAGCTCTCTGTTCTAAAGTTTATCTTAAAACTATAGTTTTAGTATAGGTCGTTATATAGTGCTTATATCTTAGTCTGTCTAGCGCCTTAATTTTTACCCCCTAAGCTATAGAGACTAGCTGCTTAAGTGTATCTAGACTAAGGTATCTAGAGTAAAGGTACTAGAGTTTAGCTCTATCTGCTCTCTTACTATATATCTTATAGGAGGGTCTTTTCTATCTCTAAATTAGGCGTTTAACTATAATAATTCCTACATTGCTTATTAGAATATAACTAGAGTATAAGGAATAAGGCTTATATTTAAGGAAGACTAGGTTAGCCTTATAAACAAGTTACTTAACTACAGTGCTCTTCTTATAGGTTCTAAAATAAAGTATACAATCTAGACCTAAATACTATACGCCTGTCTTTTAGAGTCTTACCTCTAAGATAACATTAATATAAAAGTCTTATATATAGTAGACGTCTTCTAGCACTAAGTCCTAGGTGTTTAGTCTATTTAGCTTATTTAAGACGTTCTTAAGCACCCTCTTTCCTTTTCTTAGGACTAAAAATAAGGTTGTACCTAATTTAATTTATTTATCTTAAACGGTCTTTATGTATAAACCTAGTTCTAAGAGGTCTAGTTTATTAATAAGGTGTATAGCACTGTAATTATCTATTACTATACTATCTAAGAGTAGGTAAGGGCCTAGGTATACTGTTATAAAGATTAAGAGCAGTAGTTTATTTTACGCTTTGTTTTCTATAAGAAGGGATAGGTCTATATTAACTACTACTACATCCTCTAGGAAGTCGCTTTATATAGAGCCGTTCTGTTTTTTATTTCTACCCTATATACCTCTTTAGGTAAAGCAGCTGTTTACTTAGAGCTATCCCTTTCTTACTAAATTAGTATAAAGGTTGCTTTAGGGCTTAGAATCTATATAGTTCTATATATCTATTACTTCCTACTTTAAAATAGATACGCTCTTTATTTTAGTCCGTCCTCTTAGGGTAAGCTCTACCTTAGTATAGGTGTTTATAGGCCACTAATAGGACTAATTATAGGGGTATAATCCGTTCCCCTTTAGTCTATTAGGTATAGCTTTTCCTTTCTTTTTAGATGCTATATCTTCTATAGAGCGACCCTCTAGTATTATATAGACTTTAGTGGTTTTACTCTATCCCTTTCTATATAGGTTGTCTTTATAGAGTAGATCTATAAAGATTTTACTATATTTACTAAGGCTATAGACTCTTTTACTAAAGCGCTCTTATATAATNAATTTATATAAGCTCTAAGGTTGCCTATAATANNNGAGTAAACTGTTGTTCTATTACTTAAAGGAATGCTTTTATTATAAGGCTACCTTATACCTTTAGTATTTAGTATTCTATACTATAGAGGTAAGTCTTATACTATTCTATAAGCTAAATAGAAGGATTAATACTTATATTTGCTTTTATAAGTATAGAGTTATATTCTTCTTATATAATGGTTAGGGTGCTGGATTTGTTTAGGGCGTATTACTATTTAAGTATAGATATAAGATTCTAAAGGTTAATATTGTCCGTCCTTAAGAGTTCTATACAGGCTAGTACTAGCAGTACTTAGTTAACTATAGTAAAGACCTAGGAGTCTATAAGGTTATATACCTTCTTATACTTACTAAGCTTTACCTACTGGGCCGCCTAAAACTTTAGGTGCGCTCTGTATTTATTATATATTCTAGGTGTTGTTTTTATAATAAGGTTAGGTGCAGCCAGCCTCTATCTCTTAGGCACCTAAGTAACAGCATTATAGTGGTTATTTATCCCTTAGTCTTTCTGTTATCTAACCTATACATTAAGCTATTGCTTATATATTCTCTTAAGCTTATTGTTTTGTTCTTTAAGGAAGGTATTAAATAAAGGGAGGTCTTCTAGCTAAGACAGGTCTAGAGGTGTATTGTTATTTAGATCTATATATTTCTAGACGTTCTTTACTTATATATAGTACTATAAGGTACTATACCACTATAGCTAGTCTCTTCTATTAGTTAGCTTAACAGCTATATTAAGTAAGGCTTTTAATAGGTGCTCTGTTATTATAACTCCGGTTAAATAGTAGTTAGAAAGCAATTACGTTTTTCCTTCTGTTTCTTATAGTAGTTAAGAGGGTTAGATTATATTAGAGCTAAGCTTATAACTGTAGTAAAGTAGAGGGTTAAACGCATTAAGTGTTTAAAGTAGATATATTAAGTGGCTTATCTTATAAAAATCTGTTTTGTACACAGGCCCCGCCCGCACTGTTTATATGCCTGTCGGACGAACCCAGACCAACTATATTCCGGCCAATTTGCATCCACGTGACCACGAGGCTGAGCGCGTAGGAGGATGCTATCACAACAGAGAATGAAGGAGGGAAATTGCTTTTGTGATTGATCCGCAAATGTGTGATCACTCATTCTTTCTACCTCTTGTTGAAAGGTGGAAATTCTAAGATATAGTCGACCCCGGCCTCTTCTGGCCTCAGAGAAAGAAGCCTTAGAGTTGTGTATACGTCAGCTTGAGCTAGGAGCCTAAACCTTATTTCGTCAAAATCAACCGAATCTCATGTTCCCCTTACACAGCCAATCCTTACCACCACATATCGTTCTGCCACTCTGGAAACATCACCTGGATATGTATTTCGAGCCAAACAATCTCACTTCAATGCTAAGATTTCCAAACCATCGAGTCTTCTTTTAAATCATGCCTCATGGCCCCAGCCAAAAGCCATGAGCAGAACCCGACCATTCCATTCAAACTTCCCTCTAACCCGAAGGACATTCCGTATCAGCTTAGCGGAGAGTAGGAGGGCTTTAGGCTTTAAGAGTAGCAGGGCTTTCACCCGGTACACCTCGCAGACATCTATTCCGAGCGGTGCAAGATTGTATGGCGGTGCGTGTCCGTCATCACAAATTGGAAACATTGCTGACGTATAGCATTATAACTTCACTGCCAGTAACATTGATTTGCGTGTAACCGACGAGTTCGACATATTTGAGGAGGAAGAAATTTACCGAATCTTTGGCCGAATCTTTGGCCGAATCTTTGGCCGAATCTTTGGGCACCCTCAAAGAGACGCAGCCCGACGGTACTCAGATGAGCCACCTGAGCCTCACGCACCGAAGGATATCGTCGAGCCTCTGAACATCTGCCTCGTCAAACCTTCCTAATGACATATGCGCCATTGGCTCTGGCCAGTCGTTCACGACCGCATCCGCTCCCACTGAACTAGGAATCCCAGCTAAATACTGAGCAACGGAATGAGCCATTACAGGGTCCACGAGCCCGGCCTCTGATATCCGGGCGCTAGGATGTGTCATCTTCTGAGTTCGCTCTGGAGAGGATCTTTACTTCGACTATGATACGAACAGCCCGACAGACGCGCTGAGACAAATTGTCCCTCGCGACCTGCCCGAAAAGCGTAAAACAGCGCGTTTTGATGAGTATGGGCGACGAACTGAGGAAGAGTCTGGTGAGCTATTTTGGCCGTTGGACGAGACGAGGCCTTTGAGAGAAAGAGAGTTTGAGATCCTAGACGAGCCCTCCAGCCTTTTCATCGGTAAAAATGGAGCTGCGCCGGACCCTACGGAAGTCGACCCATCACCGCCGCGACTGAAGAGTGACGAGCCTTCTTAAGTGCCTTACGCGGAAGAATATTCGTCAATGTTGCGGAAGCCCACGGCGGTATGTGTAGAAGGGGAGTGACTTGTGTCTACTCGGACAGGCAGATGAAATGCTGAAAGCTTTTCGCCAGGATATCGGAAAGCGAAGCATCGCAGCTAGCTGACTGGTTATTAAAGATTTCCGAATACGATCCAGCCGGAACGCGACACAGCAGAATCGCTGATCCACCATCCGTCGTTCTCAATCCTTGGAAACCACAAGAAACGGAGAAGGGAGGAAGATTGAAGATTGGAAACTAAGTAGACTTGGGAACTGGTCAAGGAACAGCGTAGAGTGTTTCACCCTTTTACATGAGTTTGCAGCAATGTTGGTGTTTAGACACGTAGTCCGCGGTCCACCAATCGCTGCTCTCAATACAATATGAGGGAGAAATGTTGTTTTATCTGTTGTTCATTGGAATGCATATCCCAGAGGAGCCCGATCGAAGCATCCAAGAAATTGGGCTACAGCGATGGTTTCTCCACAACCCAAGCGTCACGGGACGTAAATGATTGAGTTCGCAGAGGCTCCTGTTGCGACAACTGAATAGCGATAGAATTCGGAAGTAAGTACGGGGTTGATTTGTATCTAGTCTACTTTACCTTATTCCAGTTGATTCACCCAAATGTTGAAGTAGAACTCGAGGGAAATATCTTACTAGGCGTCCTATGACCATGAACGATCGTACCATTCGTGAGACTCGTTAATATAGACCGCTTATGCACGCTTTTCAAACGACAGGAACCACCCAGAAAACTTGCGTCGAGAACAACGACTCAACCCAGAGCCCCCAATTCTTCCTGATCCCATCAGGCAAACGGCTTCCGTCCGTAGATGGAGTACCCCCACCAGTAGGCGTGGATTCCCAGATTCCTCACATCCCTCCTGACATTCATGCACAGCACCAGCACCTCCTCAGGCTTCCACTCCAAAACCCTCGTGAACAGCGCCATAGCGATCCCCTCGATTCCCGGTAACAGCGCCGCCTGCGTCCAGATCCCCACCTCTCTCAGCCTCGGGTCCTTGGGCCACGGCGAGGCCGGCATCTTCCGCCTCGTCACCGTCACGTCCTCGAATCCGACTCGCTCCAGGATCTCCCCCAGCCTCGGCGCGATCGTAATTGACCTACCGGCCCTCTCCGACGCCTCGACAAGCATCTTGGACCACTGGAACAAGGGCATGTCCTCCGTCAACGTCCCGTCGTCACACTCGATCGGGTAAAGGTTGTCGTGGATCTCAAAGTATCCCCCGGGCTCGAGATTATCGAACGCCTGCCTCGCGACACCCTCCCAGTCCCGGAAACTCCCGGACATGTTCCTTGCAAAGATGAAATCAAAGGGCTCCGTCCATGTCCACTCCAGCTCCAGGTCGTCCACCTCGAAGATACAGTTCGGCGGCACGTACTCGGGCTGGATCGGGCTCAGATCCACCCCAATGACCGTCGCGAGCGGGTGCGCGTCGGCATAATCCATGGCCCAGATCCCCGTCCCGGTGCCGATGTCGAGCACGCGCCTCGCGCCGCGGTTCTTGGGACACAGGCAGGGCTCGCCGTCCCAGAAGAGCGTCCAGAGGTGGTTCGCGATGTCGAGACGCTCCTGTTCGAGGCTGTCGTTGGGGAGATGGTAGTTCCCGTCGCTGAGACGATGGTACGTGCGGCCGTTCTCGCGGCGATAGTTCATGATGCTCGGATGCAGCCGTAGGGATCCGCCAAGAGACTCATCGTCATCGCGCGCCGGGATGGCGTCGGCCCCATCATCCTCCTTGTCGTCGTTATTGTCGTTATCGTCGTAGTACGTTCCATGTCTGACGACTTCTGTAACCGAGTGGACCGCCGTTTCGGGAGTCCGGCCGGTTCCCAGCTGATCGGCCATTACTTTTTTTATTTTTCTTTCCTTTTTCCTCCTTTTTTTTTTCCAAGTGTTGAAGCTCACGGTGCGACTAAGAGACGTTCACTGCTCTTGGCTTCACGCGCGCCCGCGCCCGCAAACTCGTATGAGAATAGGGATGCTCAGTAGTTCTCACCGAGAGTGAACATCGTCCCACCCAGGGTTCAGGGATGATCCCCCCGCCCTTTTATCCATCGCTGCCCGAGAGATCCCTCTCTTCCGTCTACCCATAGTTTCCACTTTCACAAACCCCACGTGATTCACTGCACGCCGCGAGTCGGCGTTACTGGTTCGGACCCCACTTCCTCATCCAGCCAACCGATTCGGCGTCGGAACATCTTTCTCACCGACCAAAAATTCCCCAGAACGGAGCCGCCTCACCTCATCCCGTCGAAGCTGTGCATGTCGTAGACATTTGCGACGCCCTCAAACCCCAAAAGCCCGACCTACAAGCCGTCCCCCAACCCGAATCAGATCCCAGCTAAAATGGTCGTCCGTATACGCCTGGCCCGCTTCGGCCGCGTCAACCAGCCCTTTTACAACATCGTCGTTTCCCAAGCCAGGTACGACCGGCCACTGAAAACAAGACTGCGCTGGAAGCAACGTAACTAACCTCGCACCACAACCCCCAGAACTGCCCGCAACAGCAAGCCCATCGAGGTCATCGGCACCTACGATCCCCTTCCCAAGCTAGACCCCTACGACGCCTCCAACAAGCCTCACAAGGACATCCGCCTCGACTCCCTTCGCGCGCGATACTGGATTGGTGTCGGTGCCCAGCCGACTGATACAGTTTGGAGGTTACTTTCAATGGTACGCCGGCAGAAAATGCATAGCATTTCATCCCCCCCCCCGGACGTTGAAAACGGACCAAGTGGTTTGGCATAATTGGCGGGAGGGCTAATCAGGGCAACGCAACAGGTTGGAATCCTCGAGCCGAAATACAGACCAAATGGAACTCTCAACACGGCAACGGCCGCAAAGTCCCTCAAAACTCCATCCACAGCGCCGACGTCGTAACTGAAGACGGGTCGCAAAAATCTTTTTTCTCCCTACATGGCCGCGCACAAAACACACGGCGCGATGGCTGTGGCCGAGCTGTACGATTAAAACTAAAAGACGGAAAACTAGCATTGGGGGTCGGGCCCCTGATGCTCCTTTGGGGATGAGCTGGACGAAAAAAGTAGAATACGGGAGATGAATGTGCTTGTATAACTATGGGAAACCGCTGCGGGTGTTGCGAGGCGAAGCTGAAGAAAGGGCAGGCTAGATGGCTCGGACGAGTGGTTAGAACCGAGAGGTCTCAAGCTGTGTCATAAGCACGGTGGGCATGCCGCATGTGAGTTGTACAATATCACGACTGTCAAAAAAATAAATAAATAAAAGAACCAAAATAATACTCAATTTCGAGCTGTGTGACCTCGGCCTATTCATGTTTCTAGTCAGGTTGAGCGCGAAGCTGCGTCTTTGAACCAGCGATATGGAATATGATGCCAAGGGCAAAAGAAACGAAAACTCATGTCAACGCCTGGACACGCTGCCACCGCGCTGATTAGAGGTTATACAAAAGAAAGAAGAAAAGTAAACAGTAATGCCTCCCCAATATCGAAGCAAGCCGCCCCAACTCCATAAATGCGCGACGTTTCTCGTGGGACACCTTTTTCCTTCTACTCGTCGCATATCTATCCAAAGCGACCGTGTAACTGATGTGTCTAAAATACCGAGTCCCAAAAACTCTTGCTCTAAACTTTGCTCTTTGTGGAGGATCAAATAGCCGCGCTCAGTGAGAAGCGTGGAACACAATATTCATGATCAGGCATACCACGAAAACGCAGATGCCATATATCATAAGAGCAAGCGCTAGCTTTCGCAGCAGATCTTGCTCGATGTGTTCGAGGTCCCAACGCCACTTGCGTTTCCATTGACGAGGGTTGACAACGACGCTTGCAGCGCTGCCGAGGCTGGCGATGCTGGTTACCATAGGGTCCGCATCCTCCTCGTCCGAAGGGATATCGGCGTCGTCATCCTCCTTGTGCAACCGCTGCTGATGAATGCTGTCGGGATCACTAATTTTCCAGTAGAAGAGACCGGGAAGAATGAAGCTGATGCTGGTTGAGCCTGTGCTTCCAACATAGGCGAGCATTCGTTCCAGGCTGTTGACGGAGAGTGCAGTGATGTAGGAGAAGATAAGGATGAAGGACGTGAGGAGGGCGAATCGAGTGTCGCTCATGCTGGAGCTCGATCCGTGGTCAGAGCGAATTGAAGCCGACGAGGGTAGGAGGGGATGACCGCCGGGAGAAGTCGATCGTCCGTTCCCACCTGAGGATCGGTTGGGACGCCACTTGAGAATTGCATCAATGGAGGCGCGGCAAGGATGAACCTGCAAAGGAACGGAAAAGGTAACGAGCACAACAATAGCAAGCTGGCCGATGTAGGTCGCAGAGCTTGGGGCGTCTGGAAAAAGGTCAGCGACATCCATGACAACACTGGAAGCGACTTACACATCATGACAATGTTGCCCACAACCTCGTTGCCGAAAGTGAGGTAACCGGTAATGGCGACGACAATGTATATGCTGGCAGCCGATCCAATACTGGAGCCAACAACGCCAATGATACTGCCGGGAGAGCTGTCCTTGATCTCATTGAGAATGGAAAACATCTGCACGCCCTGTCAGTATGATGCTTCACCAATCGACGGAATAACCTACGTTTTGATGGCAAGTGTAAGCAAATATCACGACGGGTAAGGTGCTCAAGACTGCCACGGTACTCTCAGGCTTCGCTACTCTGATCCCACTCATGTCCTCGAGAGGGCTGACAGAGAAGTGGTAGATGACCAGCACGATCAGGTACCCGATGGCCAAAAGCGCAACGATGCTGGTGTACTTGAGCGAATCCAGCTTCTTCATGAAACTCAGAGGCATGATGACCAGCATGAAGGCCGTGATCCAGAAGTTTCTCTCCACCACGAACGGGCTTGTTTCCGAGAGTCCGGGTAGCAGGCCGGCGACGACCTTGGGCATCAGGTCGCCGATGATAATCATGTAGGATACGCCGACGCCAAAGCATTTAACCGCAATGGCGGCATCGAAAACGACGGCGGCATTCGGGTAGGTGATTTTGGAGATCGCGAAGAAGGACGACGTCCCGCGATCCAGGTAGCGTGCGCAGCGGGACTGCAGATATAGACCAAAAGCGGCCGTGAGTCCCGACCAGACGATCATGAACGTGCCGAGCATTATCCCCATGTGCGATAGCACCGAAGGCATCGCCAACGTTCCTGCGCCGATAACTGTAGTCAAGCTTTGTCAGCTTCTCTGTCCGATCCGCACGCAACCATCTGTTGGCGCGATATTTGGGTTGCGCATACTTGTGTTGAGCAGATTGATGATGCTGCTGATCATCGTCGCCTGACCTCCCCCTTCCCTTCCATTTCGTCGACGTTGTCTGCATATGGGCCACTTGTCAGCAACCTGTCCTACATCATGTCCGTTACGATCGTTCGCTTAGGGATCCGGGGACTCGGCGCACCGTGACATCTCGTCGGAGCTTCCAGACGCAATTGAATTTGCGTTCCCATCAGTGATGCTTGAGTAATTCGGCATAGTATTCGACGTCGGTTCGTCGCTGTGTCGTTCGTCGTCGGTCGTCGTACTCGGTTCGTTGTCGCTCAAGTGTGCGCCACGGAGGTATGACTATCTTAGTTGCTAAAGCGGAGGCTAGATAAGCGCCGGAAGAAGTAGACAAAAAGACAGGTAGAAGTAAAGGTGGCCGGAAAGGGAAATCGAAATAAGCGTCCACAACAGCAATCGAGCGTTACAGAACACGGTCAGGAAAGACGTTTTCTTTAAGTGAAGCTAGTCGAGCAGAGCCGCAATTGATTCGTATTGTATTCGGATAATAAATCGCAAGAGAGAGGACTTGGGCCTGGGTCTGGATCTGGATGGAGTCACAGAGGGACGGTGTTGGTCAGCTTAACGGTGTTGGTGGCTGCCGCTCGCGCTGTCGGTTCCGCTGTTCCTCCCGCTGCGTGCTTACTCGAGTCGGGGCAGGCTGTGACGTGATTTCCGACAAGTCTCTCGAAATCGGAGGAAACGATGGTCGCCTAACCGGGACAAACCTCGCAAGTCCGTCGGGGTGCAGCGACCGAGTAGTGGGAAGGGCCACGGCGAATGACAAATGGGGCCGCCGGTGGGAGGGGGGTTGATGATGGGTGGACGCACTGAGCGGACGGTGGAATGCCCAGCTAGGTGGCTAATACCGGTATCTTCGTACGTCGATCACGAAACAAGAGGCAAATGGTTTTTGTGTTTGGGTGTGTGGACGAGTCACGACGGAGGCGCCGCAAACGGCGGAAAGGAAAGGGGAAAAGAGGATCTGCCCTCTTTGTCGCAGTCGCCGGTCACACGACATGAGAAAAAGGAAAGAAAAAAACAAGGTACAGGAAGGAAAAAGATGAGACGAGATATCCGAGCCGGCAGCGCCCCTTAGGATTCTCGCTGATTAAACGAAGAAGTTTAAATGGTGTCAATTAATGGATTCTGGGAACTGCACGACGTATCCCAGTCTGCTCCTCAATCCCTCCAGGATTCCTGTTTGCCAAACGTTGTTGATTTTCCGGGTGATTTTAGGTAAGAAAACCGGATCTTTTGGACTGGAACTCGGGACCTTTTACGTGATGCCCAGGCCTAGGCGGGAAGGACCACGAGACACATTTCCATTCCTTCTTGGTGTACCTACCTACCTTGGTACTGTGTAACGAACACCACCCCTCCCTATCGATGAGGTCCCTTTGGAACGTTAGGCTGCCCGGCTCACAGTAACTTCCAAATTCAGGACTGCTGGGGCGGGAACAGCGAGGAACCTTGACTAGCGTCCCCGGCCGACACTTGGTCAAAATCCCCTTGGCACGGTCATAGGCGGCATGGGCCAGATGATGTGTGGCTCGTGACTTCCTGTGCTCCCCCAATTGACCACAGCAAACACCCCTGTGATCCAGACAGCTTCAGCCACTGACAACAAAGAATCCCACTTCAGCCTTACTCTTCAGCACTTTAGTCGGCGACAAGGCTTGGGTTCTCAAATTGCGCGCTGTTACCTCGCAACGACACAGTTCCAACGGCGAACTTTTATCAAGACAAACCAGAGTATCCGCACTTGATACCCTGTTGACGCCGTTTCCAGAGGCGGTGAACGTTTTCCCAACACGCGACAACAATCACGATATCATCCTCACAATGGAAGCCACTCTGGACAATACGACCCTCTCGACAATATCTCTTCTCGAGTCGCGTCTCTTGCGTATTGAAAATCTTCTCTATGGCCCAACTGCGGCGCCCTTGTCTCCTCACACAGACTCCGCGGTTGACACGCTCGAGGACCTTGAACGTCGGTTCAATCACTTGCTCTCCCGCATCCGCGTCTATGGCGAGCTTATGAAGATCTGTATGCTGGCACGGAGCTGCGACAGTCCTTGACGCGTTATTCACAACTGACTGACCCGATGACAGACAACTCGAATCCCACCCTCTTCCAACCACCTCCGCCCTCTGAGCCCCCGACCCAACTCGCCCCTGAGGCCATCCAAGCGACCGTACTTGCATCTGCCGCCTCCTTCCCGGCGACTGCTTCATCACTTACCTCGGTTAACGACTGCCCGATTCCCGAACCGTCACAGAGCGCTGCGCTGGCGTCCCTTGTGCCAAAGATGCGCGGCATTGAAGCGACTCAGATTGCCCAGGCTGCCGAAATGGCCGAGTTGCGTGCGCGGAGCGAAGAAGTCCTCAAGATCTGGTACCAACACGGCGTTCTAGGAGTCTCCGAATTCGTCGCCGATGTTGAGGGACGTGTTGAGAGAGCGGAGCGTCGCGTCCGGAGAGCCGAACGGGAAAAGGAAGAAGCGGCGGCTATTTGATACCCACGCATTCGCAAACTTTGACCTCCCAGTGACGGCTGGGCTCTGTGAGGACGTCGCAGATTCAGCTCTGCGGGATTGGATCGCTGCGGGTCAGGCAATTCTTGGGTGGCCGCACATGTAGCGTCTCGGAGTTTTCGTTCTGACCTTGGGTGGCTAAAGCAGTCACCTGGCAGGCTCCATGAAACAGAGTGTGGTCATGCAGGGCATGCATCTCGGTGGCCCATCGAAGCCCTCGGCAAACAATCAAACTGGGTCCCTTTTCAATGAGGGCACTGTGAGTGTTCCACTGGACCTCAATCGCCGCAAGGGCCCTTCCGTCATCCCAACACCGAGAAATGAGCGAGAAGCTCTGTCCACTAACCGGGGATATACCGAAGGCGATTCGCAAAAGGTTCAGACTACCCAATATTTCTCCGAGGCATGTGGACGACGCCGACAAAGACGAATGGTTCTCGCCTGAACAACGAGGCAGAGGAAAAAGCAAAGTCACGTGGGATTGGAGCACCAGTCGTGCAGACGGAACGAATCGGCAGGGAAAGGCCGGATGCCTGTTCACCAGTACGGGATTTACCAATCCGCGTTTCAGAAGCAGGTTTGTCCCAGTTCAAAGTTCTGGGACCGGTAACTGAATTCAATCAGGCAGGGTTCATCCTGCCGCTTGGGCTGAACTGGACTTGACGGAATAATCAGCAAGCTTCCATATATTCTTTGGTCAGATGCTGGTGAATCAGCGATGTTGAGCATTTAACGACAGGAGAGGACTGGCTTAGGTGGTTACAGAAACCCTGTGTGAGAGAAGCTCGAAAGAATGAAGAAATGGTGTAGATGTGCCAGAGGGCCGATCTGAGCGTTGAGGTGACATTAGAGTGCTGGAATCGGAAGACGGGCTGATGTGCTGAACCTGAAAGCTTGGCCCCACGGGGGCCATTGGGTGCATCTCTTAGAGGAGCTGTCCGTGAGCATTAAGCATGAATGACGGACTAAGTGGTGATGACACCAAGCGGCTGGTTGTCCTACATGCACACTAGAGAAATCCATAAGATTGAGGATGGCGGTGCCCATGTGGTGGCGTGGCAGAGGTCCCGTCCGTGGCGTGCAGGCATGCTGTCCATCGAGGGATTGTGATGATTATGCATGGTCGGTGCAAGCTCACTTCGAGCCATTGTGCCATTATTAGTAGTGATGTAATACACTTGTAAGAAGGGCATATTTGTGATTATCGTATACCCCGCGTCCATGGAAAATCCAGAACGTCAGATCAGCATATGTTTCCTTGGTTTGCAACCCCAGAGCTGACGTGTCAAGCCACATGTCATGGAGGAACAAGCCACTGAGGCGGCGCCACATGTAACCTCAGCTGGCTGGGGGCTTCGGATCGGCAAGCGAAGTCCCGTACCCGCGCAGCTCAGCCTCTCTACTTTGGGCAGTTAACAATTGACAATGCAGGGGTTGAAGCCAGGGGCATCGGTGAAGAGGGGCTAGGGCGAGGAATTGTTAGGAAGCACAGTGCCTGAAGTGTTTTGAGCTGTTGTCAAGCAGATGACTTTGCGCGTACAAGCGAATGCGTCACAGAATTCGGGTACGTTTGTTTTGTATTGCGTCCGTAGAGTTTTTGAACTTTTGTTTCTCAATGCAACACGTAAATTTGAAATATTACCAAGAGCCGGCCACTTTTCTTAGTGCAGATTCTGTCCGGACGGTCCGCGTATTTGCAGTCAGCGACTGTCATTTCATTTGCAGCTTGGCGACACCCAGTACGAACACGGGGAAAAAGCAAATCCCAGTTGGGCCCGATGAGCTTGATTCAGGAACGGTCTGATGTCTTTGAGTGCATGAAATCTGCGAAATATCATGTGCTCCACGGCCTAGCAATCGATCAAACGATGCTACGGACAGGCGGGCAGAAAGTAATAGCAAGCTGGAAGCTTGGACAATCGCGTCCGTTTGTCCTATGTGTTGGCTGCCACTTGCTCTGCTCCAAGAAGATGTTCCCGCAGCGGCTGCAACGGAATGACAACCGGTCTGATGGGTGGCCCAAGGACTCTGCGAAGCGCCGAAAGAGCCGGAGATGGGGTTGGCGGCGTGTAATCTCGCGGTTCTCATGCTTCTAAATTGGAGAGGCTTATCGAGTCATGCAAGGCCGTGGCCAACCACTACGTAGTACTGTCCGCAATTGCAGAAGTCTGAAGTTGATGAGCGATCTCTGGCAGCGTTGGCCGGTTGTCGTTTGCCCGCCATCCACGGTAGCCATCATGAACCTGAACGGTCGTCTGAGTCGTTGCCGATCACATTGATTGTCGAAGTTCCCCTTCGAGAGAGGTCGAACGCACTGTCAATGAGTTGTTGGGATGAAAGGAGAGAGAGCGAGTCAGGAGCTAACAATGACGTTGCGCTCTGTGTGCATGATGTTGGAGCGGCGCGTATCCTGGGCCGAGAGCTTGCAAGGGTTCCCACGATGCCGGAATTGTGCAACTACAGGCAAAGATAGGTATCATATGACCTGGTAGAAGATAGCTTAAGAATTGTCAACAACGACTCTCACGAGGCGACGAAGAAAGCGTAATCTTTAGGAAAAAGCCACGTTCCTGGGTTTGGACAATTAGGGATTAGACCACGTTCCTCGACGCCTGTGAAAACCACTCGGTCAAGGTAGTGTGTTTTTTTTTTTTTTTTTTTTTTTTTTTTTTTTTTTTTTTTNTTCGTTTCCCTCAGATGGCAACAGTGCCAGGACGCTGGTGGTCAAGTCCCTGAGAGCTACTTGGTTAAACAAGCGAAGCATGCTTTTTCGACTATGTACTTGAGAACTCAGGTGCGGACCAGCGAGAGTGGCACACCGCATTCTGCATGTCGAACGTATTGAGCGCAGTTAGTCGACGCCTGATCCAGTCGATCACGGCGGCTCTGAGCGCGGCACAGAGCTACCAGGTTCCGTCATCCTCAACTGTCACGACATGGAGCTCGGAAGTTCTGGAGGGACGGACAGTTGTGCGGCACAAAGAGCCGCAGGAACGGATGCGAAGGCAAACGAGGGTCCGGGAGCTGGGCGGCGAGTCGTCAAGCGTCAGAAAGGACCCCGTACAGCGTGTTACCTCAGGTAGTCTCAGCGTGGTCTTGTTTCTACCTACCATATCGGGTGTTCGCATGCTGATCCAAAGAGTCAGTATGGCATCGCGATCAATGTGAGCCAATGATGAAACGGTTGCAAAATAGTCGGGCGGTGATAGGGCGCCCCTGCATCATCGGCATCGACTCCCCAAAGTACCTACCTACAGTGATCCTACTTTGGTGGCAGTGTGCAGAAAGGGTGGAGGTATGCAGCGCATTTCATTCGGACACATTCAATCGTGGTCCGTATACGTATATCGCGCCCACGAGCGTGAACGTCAGTTGGACACCTACGTTGTAATTCAAGAGTAGAGGGGAAATGGAAATGTGTTCTGGAAGGTCAACGTGGATACTGATCGGAGACGGCCAACGTGGAAAGGGCGGGAATCTCGAGCCAGGCAAGGAGGCAAGAAGCATCAGGGCTGAACTGGCTCAGCCTGAGGTGAAGGGAGCTCAGAACCTGAGATACCTCCCTAGGCAGGCAGGATACTTGTAGAGCATGTCGTGTGGTCGAGAACAACGAGCAGGTACGTATTGGAGCGTGCCGCGACACTAAATGGATCTTGTTCAGGGGCATTAATGACAATCAGCCTATTACGACGGCCCACCCGCAGGTTCATTGTCCAATCCTGTTAGTGGGATGCTTTGCAGGAACCCCAAGAGGAGACTGAAAAATCTCAAACCCGCTAGGCGCGGTGCCAATCAGGGCCAGGGGGGCAGGGACCACCAGTTTCTGGGGAGGTGATAGAGGGCCACTGGGGGAGCACGCGGGAGATCCCCTTGATGAGTGAGATAGTCGGGTACCTATTTACCAAGTACGCCGCTCTGGGCAAGTACTTGACTACCCCTGCAGTGCTGAGGACAGAAAATGGGATCGAGGCACGTAACGGGAAAACCCAGCCGCGGAAGCATACCGTACAAATTGCAGGCGTAAGAACTGTGCGTTCCAACAGCATATTGGGCAAAGTACCAGGTCCTTCCCTTCTTTCCGTTCCGTCCGCATCCTGCTGGGCCTCCTTTCCCTCGTGGTCAATCCGCAGGTCATTCGTTCACTAGACTTCAGCTCAGTCTGCCGGGCTGGCTGTGGATTGTTGGCCGTTTTTGCTTATGCCTGCTCGACCTGATCCATTGGATTCCATGCAGCGCGAAAGAGAAGGCGTGGGTTATTTAATTAGAAGAACAAAAAAGGATGAAAAAAAATACAATGAAAATCACCTGCCACTTGGCCCAGGCAGAATGGGAATGGCCGCTTAATACTGAGATCAATGAGGTGAGTACGAAGCAAAGTACCTCACAGAGGTACAGAGTAGCAGTATTGGTTTGTTATTGATTTATTGCCCGTTGGGATGGTCCAAGCCGTTTAATCGTCTGTTATTAGCGCGGTGAGACACGCCAGCCAGCCCACCTTTCGTTACCTTAATTCCATTATTGGAAAGTTCAACGTCCACGTTCATGCCCACATCCTCCTGTCGTTGTCCCCTGACCTTCCAGACATCAGCGTGCGCTCTTCTCCCCGTTCCTTCTGGTACAGTTAAGAGACTCTCACACACACAAGGTTCACGGTGTTTCCACTTTGCGTCCTTGGTTCTGGGTCTGGCCCTTGGGTCTGGGTACCGTTGATCCCGGTCCACGTTGAAAGTGTTCTCTTCCTCTTCATGTCTCATTGCGTCTGGGTCCCGGTTCCCCCTCCCATCACTGAGGTACTCAGCTTCCTACACCACACGCCCATCTTCTCCATTCAGGGACCCCGATACGTGTGTAGCTTCCCCNCCACAGACTGCAGACCGCAGCAGCAACAAAAGCCCTTGCAATTCATTGAAGCCTTTCCACTTCTGTTCTCCTCACCCCCATCCCATCTATCCTGTCTTTTTAATTCCTCTCCTTCCCTCCCACCCCCACTCTGTCCCGTTCTTTCCATCCCTTTTAATCCATTCCTCGACAACGGTTTTACGACTCCCGCCCGTTGTCGACAATCGACAACAAAAGAAGAGGGGACCTTGGAGCCGATAGCGAGAGAGCGAGAGGCAGCGACTAAGAAAGAGGAACAACAAGCCCAGCGCACAACACGGGCGTAGCGCCGACTAAAATATCAAGCCCACAGCCGGGGGCGCGACGGCACCTTGCAGAGCGAAAATAATAGGGGCGGAGCGAAGCGGATTCTCACCTTCGACACGCGATCTGGGGGTATCACAAACAAGTTAACCCATCTTACCGTCGCCATCCCATTACACCTGACTTTCACTACAGCCCAGAGGTTGAAGTCTTCGAGTGCGCACCACTACCACCACCGACTCTCACCAGCTTGGCCCGTTTGGAACGGAACCAGGCTAGCAAACGAGCCAGGAGAGAAAATCGACGCCACCCCACGCCGTCTTTCTTCTACTCACTCGCTTGACCGAGTCTATAGCCCGGCGTCCATCTACTGCCTCGTTTTCCACGCCGCCCGCTTCCTTCTTTTGCGCCGACTAGCTGCTTCCCTTTCATTTTACCCATTCACAATCGACAGCCGGAGAACGTTCGTCCGACCGTTCTTTCCCACCGTCTGTCGTCTGTTGCCCACCTACGTTACTCTGGAGCCAGGTAAGGCGCCTTAGCTACAAAGGTACCTCACCTCACTCGACCGACCGTACAATTGTCGTCCCTCTCCCGACGCACCTCTCTGCGACTTGATCCTACTCCCTTCCCTCATTGTTTTCGCAACTTTCATACCCTTTTTTTTTCTCACTTCCTTTCGATTCCTCGCTCCTTCGACAACCCCTTGTCTTCCTATTTGCCCTGCCGACAAAAATACACTGTCGCCTTTCGATTCGCTCCATTACCACATTCTCTTTTTCTTCCCTTAGAAAAGAGGCAATCTTGCTGGACAATCCTCTGACACGATTGACTCGACTCTCGACTTCGAAATTCCGATCCTCAGGAACTCGACTTATTCAATCCCGCCATCCTCGCAACTTTTGTTAAGCTGCTTCGAACCAACGTACGGCACAGCGACCACGCTACGTTGCGCACTGAACACCCCAACGCCAGATATATCTCGGCCCCTCGATTCGTCGTTTATTTTGCCGAATACCCAACCACAACAGTCACTCCTTTCCTCCCCAGTCGCTGCCGGAATTGCATTCCAGCCACTACAACCACATTACGGCATTCGAATTACGTATCGCCCGTTGCATCACCACCGTTTCTTCTCGTCTTCGACATAAACCTTTGATTGTTCGACTGCCTACTTGTTGAGGCCGTTCAACTCAATCCACGACAAACCTGCCACTTTCGAGACCGATTCTCGATCCCTGCCTCTTGGCAATTAATTCTCGCACTCCCGCAAACCTTTTCCGTCGTTCCTTATGCCATCCTACGGCTCTCTTCATTCACCGTCATTGCGCAAAATGGAACAATCAAGGGTTCAGTATGGGAGGAAGGGCATTAATTTGGGGAACATCATTGGTGACCCCTTCGCTCTGGCTACAGTCTCCATTTCCATGGTAAGTCTACAGCGAAGTGGACTTTGCTTAATATTCAAATTTCCATGCTTCGACTTCATGCTAATCGTCTACACAGCTTGCGTGGATAATTGCATTTATTAGCTCCATCATCGCAACAACACAGGTCACGGGTAATACCGGTCCGTTCCCCCCTTTTGCGTGGTGGACAAACGTTTACATGTTCTTCGTCATCGCCGGTGTCTTCGTCGTTGTTGCGTCCGACACCACGCAGACCTACCACGTGGCGCTAACGGGGTATTTGGGTGCCGCCTTGGCTCTGAACTCGCTGGCTATCCAATCCCTCATTTACTCGCCAAACGGCGCTCGCCAGGCCGCTGGTGCCGGCTTCATTCTAATGGCCATGGTGACGGTGAGGTACCCGGGAAAATAAGCTCCGACCACCGCTAATGGTGTTTTAGATCGTCTGGATCTTCTACTTCGGCTCTGCTCCGTCAGCCAAGCCGCGCGCCTACCTCGATTCCTTCGCTCTTCAGAAGGAATCCGGTAGTCGCCAGATGATGTATGGCGGCGGCCGACCCGAAACTTCTACCTCGGTCCAGCCCCCCCAGATGTACACTTCGGCGCAACTGAATGGCTTCGAAAACCCATCCCCTGTTCAAGGTATTCCGACCTCGCAGGCACGCAATTCCGTTGTGGCCCCGACTTTCAACACGCCAACAGCTACGAAGGTACCTGATCAGGAGGTTGTGCCACCCACCGAATACCCATACCGCGCAAAGGCCATCTACAGCTACGAGGCCAACCCTGACGACGCGAACGAGATCTCATTCTCCAAGCACGAGATCCTCGAGGTCAGCGATGTGAGCGGACGGTGGTGGCAAGCACGCAAAGAGACGGGAGAGACGGGTATTGCGCCGAGTAACTACCTGATCCTGTTATGATGAGCTCATGAATTTCATTTTGCCGTTGGGAGATGGGAGCAGAAAGAAAAAATGACCATAAAGGACATGGGAATGGTTTTTGCGCTCAAATGCTTGTTGGAGTACATTAGGGTCTCTTGTTGTCCGGGATAAACTCGCCGCCTTGATTCGAGCTATGGGCGGCCCACGTATATCCGCCGAAACGGCCTGTTTTCTTCTACCTGTTGTTTTCACTTCTACTCACCCACCGTCGCGTGCCGGCTTTGTCCTTTTTTACTCCTAGTGTATGTTGCCGTCATCGCCCGAACCCGGGGGCTTGTACGTTGCGTTTGTTCTTTTGTGTGCTTTATGGGACGGTTTTCACGAGCAATGGATCGGATCATTCGGATAGCTATGGTAGCTCGCGGGTGGAATATCCATGTATGCTGGTGTTCCCTTGCTATTTACAAATAGCACTTGCACATATCCACGTTTGAAGACGACAGTTCATGTGATTTGGGTGTGCAGTTCAATTATATTCGTGGGACGATGTCTAACTGACGTGATTCGGCCCCTTTTCGAAGTGAAACATTACTACCCAAGGGGCCTATTTCAGCCTATGCCCCTTCATGTGACAAAGTTCGTACACCAGCTTCGGTCATTGATGAAGAATTCGTTCCTCACTCCTTAAGCAACTCTTGCTCTAAAAGACTCCATATCAGACGTTGGAGAAGCGCCCAAGAACGACGGCAACCCAGCCTACCAGCATGGCATGTGGATTCAATAGCTGGTGATGTGCCCTCGCCTCGTGTTTGGGTATCATAAACCTCCATCCTGTCTCGCTAAATCTTCCTCAAGTTTGGGGGGAAACGACCATGAGAATGTCCCTGCCTTTCAACGCCGATAAATCCACACTCGATCCCCCTCCCAAGAACAAAAAAAAGTGCTTCACCCGACTGGCTCAGGCCTTGTCTAGCCTCTTTCTCAGCTCCCTCTCCTTAGTTAGAACCTCCAACTCAAGCCTTTCGACGCTGTACTCCAGCCCTTCCCTCCTCTGCCTAACAGCTCTAGCCCTCAACGCACTCTCCCCATCCAAACCCCTCTTCTTGCTTTCCGCACCCCTTGTGCCCTTCTTTGTCGCGGCGGAGTCCCTATCGGCGGGCTGATGGAGTCTACCCTGGAGCAGCTCGCACCTCGCCTGCAACGTTTCGATGCGCCTCTCACGGCGGGCGATTTGGGCGTCGGCGCGATCGAGGAGAAGGGCGATGTAGGGGCCGATCTCGTCGCGCAGGGAGGCTTCTGCGGCGGCGAGGGTCGGTTGGGGGATCAGTTCGAAATGGCGGGTCGGGCGGAGGACGGACGAGAGGCGGGGGAGGTCGGAGACGCCTGTCTCGAGAGTTTCGACGGAGGATTGGAGGAAGTTAAGGGACGTGCGGAGGGAGGCGACGCAGTCTGCGTATGTTGCTGTGTTGTTGTGTGACATGGTGGCTGTGAGAGGGTGTTGTTTTGGTGGGATGTTTTGTGTTCCGGGGGGGAGTCTGAGAAGGAGATGCCTCGCTGACTGTGAGGTACGGGCTTCGCTATAATGCCGACTGGATGATAAAGGTTCTTTTCGTCAAGATGACGGAGAAATGCACGTCTGTGAGAGGGATTTTGGTGTTTGGTTTTGTTGTTCTGTTGTGGACATTCGGGTTCCGTTTTGGGGTGGGTAGAGGTGAAGTCGGATCCCACGTTGTTTACTTGCCCCACCGAGCTCAGGGAACCTGTGACGGGAACACAGACTAGGGACGACAGATGGTACGGGGACCTGGACCGGGACCTGGCGAGCGCACGGGCCTTGCGTGTTCCTGGTCTCGGTGTCTCGGTAAGGGGGAACTGTAAGTGGACTTCAACCCAACGTCGATGGATGATGAAGGGGCCAATTCTCTTGTTTTTTTCCTGACGAATGTCGCGGTTTGTTATGTGTCTTTTTCCCCCCTACTTTGATCTACTTCGGCGACCCCGAGTGCTCTCACCGCCCGTTGCGGGCGCTTGGCAGCAGGCAGTCTGACTTGCTTCACTACACGTACTCTGTAGGTAAGCAGCCTGCTTGTCGGGTCCGACAAAATATTGTCATGGTACGCAGGCATCTTAGCCGAAGGATGTGGTGAGATTGAAAGTTCTGCTTCCACGAAGGCAGTTAATCAATTCTTGCTTCGGGGGGTGTGAGACGGCGATGCATGTGGCGCACGAATCGACGATAGCGCTCTTCTCATCCTGAAAGAGTAACGAATTTCTCAATTCGTGGGACTCGTCATTTTTTTCCCCGTTAGACGAGGCAATCGTAGTAGTGCATCTGCATTAAATAAGATTGGGTGTGCTTGGGCCTTCCTGCTTGACGCTGGTAAGAAAGCCATTGCCAAACCACCTGTAACCCTTGTGCAATCAAAGCGACTAACGGGAAATACGCGTTTCCCTTTGAACCAATGGAGGTCTTCCGTGTCATTGTGCAGGAATATCAAACCCCCAGCCGGAAACTGGCTGGCGCAGAGCCGCATGATCTTCCGACATGATGAGCAGGCAAACTTGGGTGAGGCATGCATGCGTGTGGAGGCTAGAGGCTGCCCACCCCCCGCTGCCTCGATGCTCGTAGAATCACTTAAACAGTTTTATGCTTCAAAAGCCAGTGCCCGGCCGTACGGTCACCAGCAGCTTCTCTTTTCCAAAAAGAAACCCATTCTCAGCTCCATATCCCTTGGGGTGCAAAAACCGAACAAAGGCTAAATATTCCTTCTCACGATGCATCTGATTCGCGACGAAGGCTCTATCACGGCTTCCAGGGTAAGATCCAAAGTTTGAACGTAAGCGCTCTGTCTGGAGAACTCGAGCTTACTTCTCTCAGGCTGCCATGCCTTCTCCCTCTGCCGCTTCCACGCCTTCCGAAGCCCCAGGCTCGGTTTCAAATGATGCCATCACCTCCGTCGTCGCTACCGTAGTTGGCATTGTGCTGCTAGCGGTCATAATCACCATCGCTGTTACTGAGCACCGGAATATGAAGGCCAAGGATGCGATTGCGGCCGGTTGTGTTGAGAAGCATCAGTCAAGCCCGAGCCTGGGGCAGTGTGATACGCGGTGTTCGCGGGCAAGCTTTGACTCCGTTTCGAGTTTGAGGAAGCCAGAGCCTGTAGCGAGCGGGCCAATTCAGGGAGGAAATCGCTAGGACTGTTATCGAGGGCCAGATGAGTTTGTCCGATTTTGCACGCGAGGTTACGTCCAACTGAAGTGTTCGGTCGACACAGCGGATGTCGAAGCGGCAATTGTCTTGAACAAATCTGTCTTATCTATCTAGAGCTCAGAAGTTTCACTTCATGTGCAGTGTGCGCACCGAGGCCGCTTCAAACAGGCCTCACGTGTTGCTGTCGCAAAGATAAGCATGAATCTTGGTCCGCTGAACGGCCCATCGAGTCACATACATTTAGAGAGGTTCCAAACGTTTCAAGGCATTTTCGCCTCCATTCAAGCACGCTTCCGTCATTTATGTGTCCAAGACGCCCCAGGAGGATGCTAGACGGAACAGTGTCACCCAATACGTAAAAGTTGTATCCGAGCATACGCTTTGTTGCAGCAATACTCACCGCAACATTCTCAAAGGCCATGCTATGAATATGACCGTCAACGGCAGCAAGCCGGAATTTTGGTATTGACAAGAATTCGGCGCCGTGCGGCGCGCCATCCGTTGAAAGACGACGGTCATCATAAACTGTAGTACGTGAAGCTTTGCCTGCCGTAGAGGGTTGCCATAAGTTACAGAGAAAGAGTCGTTCGCTCCAAAGCGGGTTTCTTCATATCCCCAATGAGCCTTCGCCATTTCAAAACTCCGCATGCTCTATGACATAATGATGTCCCTGGAAGTCCTTAAAATCGACATCTCTTACAGGATATGCCCCGGCATCCAAGAGCGCCTCAATCATTCCACCTCTCCCTCCCCACGTGGTCTCCGCAAACGCGCGTATCATGTCCGTGCCGTTGAGCAGTGAACCCGAGGTCCAGAGCTTACCGTCGTTGGCCCAGCGCTTCTCGACCCAGTCCACAACCGGCACGTCCTTCCTAAGGACTTCGTACAACGGCCGGGGACAGGTTGCCGTCTTGCCCGCCAAGAGACCAGACTCGAGAAGAGGCAATATGCCGCCACAGATGGTGAGGAAGGCGCTGCACTCGTCGTATGTCTTGCGGATGAACGCGATCTCGGCTTCGCTCGTCTTATAGCCCGCGTTGTGGGCGCCCATGAGGGCGATGTCCAGGGATGGGCAGGATTCGAACGAGTCCTGAGCGACGCTTAAGCCAAGGTATGTTCATTCTGATCAAATTTTGTATACTCAGACTCACGGTGGGTTGGATGTGGGCTGCGCTCCTCATCTTGGCAGGCTTCCCGTCCTCGGTGACCCAGTGAAGTTCGATTTCGATCGTCTCCTTCCACATCTCCTTGGGAAGCTTCAGCATTTCGCAGGCCGCCTCGTCCGTCAAAGCGAAGAATTCAAAGGGTGCGACATCGAGCATTTCCGTGACGCTTCAAGGCTCGTTAGTGTGAGCGGCCGAGGCAACGTTCAAGTACTAAATACGTACCCATTGGTGAGAATGACGCCGGCGTGGATCTTGCGGTTAGGGTTTGCGAGACTGAAAGCCATGGCTGGATGAATTGAGGGTAGAAAGGGTTTCGTGGTTGTTTTCGCCCCCGCGATATGTTTTCTGGCTGTTTTGAATTGAGTTGCGTTGAACTGTTCAGTTAGCGATGTTCGATTGATAGGGTGTGTAGTCACATCTTATAAAGACAAGACTCGTCGTCTCGATTATTGACACCAGTCGGAGGCTCCCAACCGGCTGTGTCCGCTACGTCCGAACTGGCCCGGGACTTGGGCCTAAACGGTCCAAGTCTAGACCGGTCGTTGCGTCAGCTGACGCCGAGCGCGAAGTACCCCGGCATTTTTAATGGAGCTTTTCATACGCGCGGCTCCGGTGCTGACCGGAAGCTACTTTCCGCCTGTCTTATCAAAGGTCCGCCGAGAAGCACAGACAAAGGCCAGTCCGTAGCCGAGTAGCTTCGGCTGTAGGGCGAGATAGCGATAGCGTAAAGATGTTTAGTAAGTCTTGACTAGAACAAAAATAGATTAACTGAACGTGAGATGTCGGAAAGAGATTTCAGCAGGTTGAACACCAGGTTCTGTCTTCTGTTATTCGGTCTCTGATGCCATTCGAGTAATGTCTGCAGTTCCCGGTTGTTTAATTGCGGCCGTTGGGTGCTCAACACCCAAAGTAACGACAAGATGCACTAAGGAAGATGCACCATTTCATTTTTCGTAAGGAGTATGCAGCACCCCTTGTCTCTCGCCTCTAGATCTGCGCTCTCAGTGCAAATAGGCCGATGTCGACGTTGATATGCCGTCCAAAGGCAGCAGGCATCGTTGCTATCGAGCTCGTCTGGATTCCACACAATCCGGAATCAGTGGCAAAGATTAGCTGAGCAGGTTCGTCATCATGCTCTTTGTCCATGACCAAAGTTGACGCCGAGAGGAGGTTATTGTCGTAGCAAAATCCGCACTGATAAGCGACCGCCGACTTGAAAGTATTCTTTGCTTACACGTTGCCTCACCGGTTTGTTATCAAATTTTGTCCGCTTAGCTCTGACGGGTAAAGATGGCATACGGCATGGGCGTAGTGGGCAATGCTGTCAGCGGATATCGAGTGCCGATAATCCGTGCCGACCAGCATTCGCGTCGTCAAATGTCGACTTCCATTGTTGCTTCCCACGTCTTGCCTTTAGAGCTATCTGCATGAAAATGGGCCGTGTGGCCAACTTTTCCCGCGCTCAAATAATCTCCTACCAGTGATCGATCTCTGGCAATATCCACATTCCAGGCCGCTTTGGTGAGATAGATTTTTCATTTTTCTATAAACCATGGCTATGAAGTTGCTGCCGCATCATTCATATTTGCCTGGTAGGCAGTGGGCAATCGCGAGCTACTAGTTGTAGTCGTCCAGCCAAGCCGTCCCATGCATGTTGACCTGTAAGTCTCTCTTCTCCAAGACCGTATACAATTATAAACGCTTGTCAGAGGCAAAAGCTGGAAGAGAAAGGTTCTTTTGTCCCCTTTGTGAGATGATTGCGGGAGTACCGGAGCATTTTAAACCCTCCTTTGTGCCTCGAACTAGATGCAGCGTCGACTTCTCCCAGGTTGATTAAGCTGTATGGGAATCTTGAAACCGTTGTTTTGTGGGTGGGAGAGATCATTTTCAGAGTGAATGGAATTCTGGAAGGTTTCCTACGTGTGACGCGCGTGGAAACAGGCGTTCGGTGAGCATATCATGAGAGAGAATAGCACGTCCCTTCACCGGCTCGGTGTACTCGGTGAGCATTGATTCTTTCGTGACACGGGTAAAGGATACTCCATGGAGGGCAGGTTAGGGCTTTGAAGAAGGACAGCAGAGCGGGAAGGAAGAACTCAAGGCTGGCAAATAATACACAACTCCGCGATACATTTGTTGGTACATCATTTACTATAAACAGGCTTCTTACATGTACGTGAATTATAGAAGGTCTCAACACTTCTGAAAAAGTTGGCTCACCTAGATTTACAAGATACATGACGTCAAAGACCACCGACAAATCCTGGTTCATGTTAGGTTGTAGGAACTCTGTTGCTTCAGGACGGTTGGGGGGAAAGGCTTCTGAGAAACTACAACTGCAACTTCAACGTCCTAATTACCAGAGAACAGGGTCGTTCCTACAATAAACGTCTTTTCTGAACCACTAGCCGACTCTTTTCCGACGAACACAGCATTATACGAGACAAACACATTGCGTATCGTTTCTTTACAACAGTGTAGAGCACCATCCGAACTGGTTTTTCGATGTCGGAGATTTCAAAAAGGCTGACGTAAGACCGATGCAAAGAAAAACACCGATTTCTTTTTGTTTGAGACTACTAGGCGCGGCTTCATTCTACAGAGCGGCAACCTCCAAAGAGGAGAGAGAGAGAGAGAGAGAGAAAAGGTACATGTTGTACTGGCCCTTACATAACAACGTAACTGCTAGTATCACAATGTGCGAAAGGTCGAAAATCTCTGCGACTGCAGTCTGGATCCAAGGATCGGAACTTGATATACACCAAGCACTAGCATAGTGGAAGTTCGGAGACTTAACAGTATAGCATTCCGAAATCCGACGCGTTTCAGCCTCATAAAACATAAATCAGCCGAAAGCTGATGACTAGTCTGCGACCTCCATGTTCGCCTTCCACATGGCTTACACTTGGTCCAGCCAGGGTATTAGGTAATTTCAGTAGTAGCCGCCAAGAAACCTTAGGTTCTGGAGCACAAAACCGTTCGAGATCCTTGCATTGTATCCTATTACAGAGCTGGTGAGAGAGAGGTTTCTAATGCTGGTGCAGAGGTTGATTAACAACTAGGAGCATTCTTCTCCACATCCACCCCGCACGTTGCGGCCAACTATGTTATCCAAGGGTCGCCGATCAGACCAGAAGTTAACCTGTCGCAGACGATTTCTTTCTGGATGGTACTTGTTTTGAACACCAGTAAGACCTGGCTCAGCGCAGAACCACCCAACTGGTAATGCTATCAAAGTGCCTCGAAAGGCTTGTGTCGCCGCAGTAATTGTACACAAATCCGTCGTAAGAGGCCTCTGAAGCTTAGCGATATTAAAAGTATACAGCTGGTCAAGATCTTTAGATCTGTGGCGTTATTATGTCAGGCAACTCATCACCACTGAGGAGGATAACAACGTTTTCAACGGAAGCAATGTTGGAAGAAGGGAAAAAAAATTTGTTCTTTTCGGAAGAGGGGGGAGGGACAAGGATAAAAGATTGGGAAAAAAGGAAAAAGAAAAGAGAAACAATGCAGAGGACTGTTGGAATGCTATAGAGAAGACGAAGCAAATACATTGAATGGCAAAATAAAACAAACAGAGGCCTGGCCAGACCTGATGATGTCTCGTCTATCTAGTGCGGCGACTTATTTCAACAAAGATTCACCTAGGGCGTGGGCGGGCTTGGAAGGTTCATCAATGGTTGTTGTTGGTATGGCTGGTATCCAATCCCTAAGGTACATTACATAAGCGAAAGTGGTTTGCCGCCAAGATGTTCAGAAAAGCAGCACGGGGGCGAATAACTCCTCTCCACTTCCTCCTACCTTACCCAGCAACCAACGTGCTCACTGGAACCGTTGGACAGGGCATGATCAGCCATCAAGGTTGACTGCGCGGACGTGCCAGGAACGCTGTTGGCCAGTCCCATCCTCGGTGACGACCGCCGTCATGTCATTCGTCGCTCACCGAAGACGATCGCTTGCTAACTCCGATGCGGAGTGATGTCAGTAGCACGTCCGTTCCGTCTCCATCCACCCTTCTCGTCGCGACCAATTGACCTCGGACCATCACTTCGACGTCACGTAAACTCTTCAACGATCTCATTTTTTATCAAATCGTGAAGAATTCGCAACCATGTCTTTGAGAGTGAGGCTCAGCAGGTGAATTGAGAAACGGGAAATTGCTGACGGGCGGCATAGACTCTTGGTGCTAAGGCCGCCGCGGCCTTGGACAAGGACCTTATGAGTACCGGCGCCTTCTCTCTCGACCAGCTGATGGAGCTCGCCGGTCTTTCCGTTTCCCAAGCAGGTCAGCGTCGGATTGCTTCTTAATGTAGCATACGACAATCGCTGACGCCAGCTCTAGTCTATCGTGTCCATCCGCCCAATCGTGGTGTGAACATTCTGGTTGCTTGCGGTCCCGGCAACAATGGTGAGACCGGGCGGCATCTCGTGTTATTGAAACCTCCAAATCCTTCCAACTGACATCTTCAGGGGGCGACGGGCTTGTTGCCGCTCGACACCTTCGTCACTATGGCTACCACCCAACAGTCTACTACCCGAAGCGAAGCAAGAATGATTTGTATCAAGTGAGTGAAGTTTTATTCGCTTTTCTCTATCTCGTTCTGTTCGCTCGAACAAATCATAGCGACACGCAAGTAAAACAAATCGCAGGCCAATTGTCTAGCAGCGACTCGTCGTCGTTGAGCCTCCCATCTCGCACATGATTTTACTTCCCGTTTATCCTCCCACGCCACGCTATGCAGGTGTACAACTCATGGATTCCTTCCAAAGAAAGAAAGCGGCGGCGTTTTCGCGTGTATCTCATGCCGATCGTACATTTAACGTTACCCTGACTTGCCAGGGACCTGCCATGACTCAAATTTCGCTGATCGTTTTCTTAGCGACTGGCACAGCAGCTGGTGGATCTGAACGTCCCGTTCGTTGAGGACTTCTCGACGGCTCTGAAATCGACAGATCATATTGTGGATGCCATCTTCGGTATCGTTCAGCCTCCCGGCTCGTCGTGTGTAAGCGGCTAACTTTTGTCATCTCAGGGTTCAGTTTCTCTGGCGAAGTGCGGGAGCCTTTCCCTGCCGTCATCAGGGCACTTGAGGAGACCAAGTTGCCCGTGACGTCGGTTGACGCTCCATCTTCGTGGAACATCGAGGATGGCCCCCCTTCGTCCGGCCCCGGCAGCTCTTTCCACCCTGCAGTGCTTGTCAGCCTCACGGCACCGAAGCCGTTGGTTAAGCACTTCAAAGGGAGACATTTCATTGGTGGAAGGTATGCCCAGATAGATCGGATAGCACCAGGCTAGGAAAATTGTTGGCTGACCTTGAGGGCAGGTTCATTGCTCCTGGTATTGCTGAAAAGTACAATCTGGACATTCCGCAGTACGAAGGCATTGACCAGGTGGTTGAGGTTGACAAAAACGGCCAAAAGCTGTAAGACGTCAGTTGGGTTTGAATCGTTTACTCCTCTTTCCACCTCTCCTTTTTGGCATTTCCCCCTATTTTTCTTTTTTTTTTCTTTTTTTTCTCCGGCGGGAAAAATGCAAAATCGAAGAAAAAAAATTAAAAGGGAAATGGGAAATGGGAAATTCTTTTGTAGAAACTTACATTCAATTACTTTCCGTCCTGGACCAGCTTTTTAAATAACCAGACAGCCTCCAACACGGCTGTTTGGACAGACAGGACTCGGACATCGGCCGTCGAGCATTTCCATCGGCCGAACTACAAGTCCTTTGGGACAATCCAGAAGGGGTGGATGGTATGCGTGACAAAAGGCGACATAGACGAGATAGAGTCTCCGACAGACTGGGCAAACAGTCTTGTGCTCAACACACATGAAAACCGAATGAAAGGAATATTTGCGCCTCTCGGGCAGCGTACGAAGAGTGTTGATGAGATTGTGCGTACGGAAGAGGGCAACATGGAAATAATCGTCCTCGTCAAGTCAGCAGCGGGCAGAGCGGACACTGACAGTACCTTGGGCGGAGGTGACCACCGGGCCTTCTGGCCAGAGAAAGGACGGATTGGCGGCCCAGATGTGGCTGATATAAACAACAGTTGTGGCTGCTGCACCCGGCTTGTGTGCCGGTCATCCAATGGCAACCAGAGGGCGAAGAGTTTAGGATGGAACTCGCCACGAAGTGGTTCCACAGGGACCCCCAGCCAGAACCGGAGCGTTTTCAACGACAAACGAGCTTACGACGAGGGTATCGAGGGTTCCTTTTCTAATTCGGTAGGTAGAATGTACCGGTCAAACAAGTCGTCTAGGGACGTTGGCGAGAGGAACAGCGAGGCGGAGGGGGGTGCCAGCATGGACCAAGCAGCGGCGGCGGCGGCGGCCCTAACGGGTGGTTTAGGGGAGGGGAGGGGGGATGGGGAGGGAAGAGGTTNAAAGAGATGACGACGGGGGGTGAGTGGAAAGCGGAAAGGAAGGGGGGGGAAAGGGAAAGAAAGGTAAATGTAACAACAACACCAGCAGCAACAGGATGGGAGGGGCAGGGTAATGTGAAGCAGAGTCTAATCATACTGGACAATTTTGATTTGCCTGGGTTTGGGGGATATATTTTGGTGCGTCCCATATGGCAATTCTTTTTTTCACGGTCATTCCCCTCCCTCTCAGTCCAAAGGTACTGAGTACACTTGGGTGAAGAGTCGTGGTACCCCCTATTCCCCATCTGCAGCATCCCCAGGTCAGGCCCAGGCCCGGATCAGGTAAGGAACATGGGATGAAGACCTTGCAAAGCCACACTCAATTCCCTCCAACAAGACCATCGGAGTGGGATGGAGGGAAAAAATCGGCCGTCGAGAAGCTGCGCAGGATGGGGCAAGCTCTCAAACGGATGTCGAAAGGAAGGACGGGGAGCTGGGAATCTGGGAACAGCAGGCCCAGCTAAACCGAGACCCAACAACCCATCTGGGGCCTTGCCGGAGCAAAAGCTCCTTGAACCCCTGTGATAGGCTTGAGCGGCAAGGACGCGCGCTAACGGGGCCGCATGGAACACTGCGTGGTGCTACCGAACGGGACCCGCAATCTTCCTCAAATTCTCGAACTGATGAAAATCCACACATGAACACATCCATGACCCGACACCCCGTTCGTTCCAATTCGCTCTTTGCCTCTCGCACACTCACGCCAACCGTGAACTCTACTTACAGTACCTCACCTTGTGTGCGTTATCTACGTACCACACCCGTTGCTGACCTCGCTGCACACCATACATGGAAATGAAGTTTTCGATTCCCTCCTAGAACCGCCCCGGACCCTGTCCTGTCACGGACCGGGATCACTTGATGCTGCTGCCATTGTTGTCTCGTTGGCCCCCCTTCCCCCCTTCTAGCCAGGGCAGGGTAAATGTAGCCGCACTACAGTAAGACGAAAGACGCAGATACAAGAGAAAATAGGACGTTCTATCGTAAACCAAGAGGAGACGATGGAAACGGGAATCCAAGGGTCCAACCCACCGACTAGAAAAGATACATGGGGGCTACATCATCGCCCTGGTGGTGCCTCATTCAAACACATGGCGTACATTACCCCTCCATCTCGTCTCGTTCCGCATCTACTGTCTCCCACATCTCACACACACACACACACACACACACACACACACACACACACACACACACACA
>MPGH01000017.1:1658258-1720051 GCA_001937105.1 Colletotrichum chlorophyti
CCTACTGCATCTTCAGACGTTTATTACCTTTACGTTCCTGTTTCCAGCGCTACTTCAACCTCCCTTGTCTACTCAGTCAATTGTTGCTCCTTCATCGCTCACCGCACACAATTTACCTATCCACCAATGCTGGCGGGGTTATTTTGATTGTTGTATCTTCTCGTTTCTCGGATCCTTCGAGATAAGTCATGCAACGTATTCGATTTCCATATGCACCGTTTCCACCAAAGCTGTGTTGAGTCGGCAACTGGACGATTAGCTCCGGTCCACGCCTGCTGCGGACGAGCGCGGGAATGACACGATGATCACCACGACACAAGGCATATCACAATGGAGACCGACACTCGTTGTCGGCCCGCCCATCGGTTTTCCCAGTTGTCAATTTGGCCCGCCCCGTTTTCCCCCTTGTCCTTTGTCGATCTGGACACAACGTCATATCTTGGAACAAAAGAGCGCGCCATCGTTGGCCCTGGGCTGAGTGAATCTCTAGACGACCAAACTCTCCGATGCAGTCCTGGACGCGTCGCGTAGGTTCTCGAACCACGGATTCCCCTCAAAGGGATGCCCAGATTCCCATCATGGCTCAATAGTGTCACGAAGGCGATTCCCTCGTTCGATCGCATGGAGACAGGGATCGGCGCAACGTCAGCAAGGTCAGCAAGAGCTTCGATCCCGGACCACTAAAGGAAACCCGCCAATGTGCGTCTTGGTTGAGAGACGGAGCTTGACTTTTGTGTTTCTTTTGACAAAGGCCGAACCACAAGGTAGTGGAAGCGGCTGGTGGCTTCAAGAAAGCCAAAATCGGCCACGTCTGGACCTCGACACACAGATCAAAACCATCCAATGGAAATGTCCTCCTGGCCCTACCGCCACGACCAAAAGGCTAAAACAACTTGGAGTGGCAAAATCGCTCTGATTTGGCCCCCACTACGGATACGCTGAGGCTCAATCCCTTACAGCTGCATGCCTTATGTGGTTGAAGGCGCCAGCCACAGGCGCAGCTGCAACAGTTGGACCAGACCTGGCCTCTTCCAGTCTGACGATCCCCTCATCAAGCACTTTTGCCAGGGATCGCGCTGTCTGCGCAGAGACTTCGGCCGCCGCCATTCCATCTCGACCCAGATAAGTGAGTGATGAATCATCTGCCCGGACACTGCCTGTTCGTCGGAACCATGTGAAGCCCCCGACGGGCACGATTGCGGTCAACCCATAGCGATTGTTGAATTGCCATATGGCCATGTCGTTTGGGGTGGCACTACCATGCGAGATCCCCACGGCGTTATCGCGTCACCTTGATGGGAAACCGTGATCGCAAATGCAAAGCTTTTTTTTTTTTTTCCCTTCCATAATTGTCAGCCAGATTAGGCGTACCGCCTGCCGTCGCAATGAATGATCAGCACACCCAATGTGGCGGATAACGGGCAGTTCCGAGCACCCTTGAAAGGCCGTGCCTTTCCCAAACAGGCGTTGAACAAGGGCCGTTACGCGCAAAATCCTTTAAAAAAAAACGGCTTGGGAGACGACCTATGTATCGAGTACAACATCACTTGGCGTCCCAATCACGGTCGTCGTCAACTCCGGAGGACCTCCGGTGACCCAGACGAGCGGATAGGGGTTCGGCTTCATGATATCGTACGCGGTCATCGGAGTAAGTACCTACCATGGTACTTTTGCCAGGCAGGGCAAGCGGACATTTCAGGCCGAGTCCTCGGAGGGAAGTGCTCCCTGCGAACGGCTACGTACACTAAGTACTGCCACAGCTTTGTCCATTGAACAATAGCTGGCCTTGACGATGCGATGCTACCCCGGCATGCCGCCCCGCCAGGACGACCCCTCAACTTCTGGTCATCTTCCCTGGAGAAAGTCCTCCGCCAGCAGGAGGTCGGCACCTCACGTCATCATCGTGGTGGGCAATTCATAATCTCTCGCGACCGTTCGGATACCCGCTGCCTGTCGACGCCCAACGAGATTGAAGTCTAATCATCCCAGGGCATCCCCACCTACCTTGACCGTGATTCCCTGTCTGTGGGGTTGTTTATTGAGTCGTGCAAAAGCTTTTGCGCTGACAATCCCATCAAGTTTTGTGAGTCTCATGTTGCTCTTCTTGCCTATGCCTATGTGCGTGCCGAGTTTGTCACCTGGGGTTACCAACTAGGTGTGTCACCGATCAGAGCCGGACGACGAACCCCACCATCATGTTGCATACGAACGTTGCAGATGGGCATCGCAGCTTGTGGTACCATTGATTCACGCAAATATAGCCTTCCTCTTCCTTGCGTCGCGAGAGGTGCCATTGTGCTTCCCTTCCGGATATCCCATCTTCACATGGCTTCATGCAATACCCCGAGACATTTGACCGTGCTCCCGACACAATCGTTGCTTCCGCCTACGACGGGTTGAAGCTGATGCATGTACGTCGTTCTCCGGAGCTAGCTCCGCTCGAGCAGCTCAGTGGTCAAGCCAGCGTGCGACCGACTCTGGCAGCCCACTTCAAAGGGTCACAAATGCATTTCAAAACCTGCCGTACTTCTCAAGAGACTTGATTGCGCATACCTCACAGTTTCGGGACTCTACATTGAGTTGCTCATCATGCCCGAATCCAGCAAAGTGTACAATTGATGATGACTCGTTGCAGCAGAATCCTGATCGAGCCGGTTCTTTTCGATTCTACGAGTTTCGACACCTTCGCCGCCGCTACGAAGTTTGTGTCGGCGACCCCTCAAAGTTTGAGGGCATTCGCAACCATACACAAGCGCATTGCGCACTTGATTAAGAAGTTTCGCGAAGATTCGGTCTCCACAGTTGGGACCCGAAGTGGGGCGCATTGAGTTTCTGCATGACAGCATTGTCCGACGAAGGACCCCCAAACTCCCGACGCCCAAGGCGAAGTTTATGCGACGACGACAACGCGTTAACTCGATAACACCAACTTCGGCACGTTAGGGAAACCCCAAGCTTGCTTGCACGTCTGTATGAAAACTACGAGAAGCACTTACGAGGCTAGGCCTGCAATGGCCTGATTTTCAATGGACGGCAGCACTAGACGTTGTACCCCTGTGCTTGAGGATCTTGCTTGAGCTGAGTCTGCCGAGGCACACGGTACTGGCACTTGACAACCTCAAAGCTTCGAGCACCAAGAATCTCGATAACGACGTAGGTTACCGCCTCCTTGCATATTGGAGGCCAAGCGGCCGTATCCAGAGAGCTCTCCCTGTACAGCGGGTTGTCTGGCCAACCGAAGGTTGGGATTTAGTATAAGAAGGAAAACTTTACGCCTCATTTCGCCACCATCGGCTTCTGTTTCAACTGTATAGCGTACCGGAACACGATTGAGCTTTGAGGATTCATCACCACCATATTAAACACCACGTCACGATAGCATGGAGTCGCCAGCCACGTCATGATAACGGTGGCGACGTTAAATTCTAAAAAAAAAAAAAAAAAAAAAAAAAAAAAAAAAAAAAAANCAAGTACATTCTCACGATCCTTCTTGTGACACAGCATCGGTGTTCAAGCCGCCTCCGAACGCCTGGGTTATCACATGTGTGTAGAAACCCCGCCCCCTTCCGACTAGACATTTCCAGAATCTACGCAGACGGCTCGTGATCTCTTCACCCCCAGTCGCCACTCAGGCTCTCGAAGCTGCTTCAGGGAAAGAGCGAGCGGGTCGCTGCTAATGTGTCGTCGTTGTCGTTGTTGTCGACGACGGAGGTCATTGTCCGGTAGGGCCCCGTGCGTGTTAGGCAGCAGTCGCTGCAGCCAGGAAGACGGTAGGTTGCGGTTTTGTCTGTTCGGGCCGTTTTTGCAGAGGGCGGTCGGGTGGGGTATGAACGCAGATTCGGCGCCCAGGCTGCGTCGACTGCAAAGCAGTCGGGACACTTGACGAAGTGGACGGTACACATCCTGTGTAGTTTGAGCGGACGCCCCAGTACCGTAGACTGACTGTACGTCTAAGTCGAGGCAGCAGGGTCTTGTGGAGGTTTGAGCTCCCCCTGACCGAGAACAGCCGACGAGAACCGGTGGGGAACTTGATCGTGTACGGGGTTCAACTAGACGTCGACAGCTGGCCTTTGCGAAGGGGGGGCAAGGGACCTCTGGCCAGCCGACGGTGAACCAGCTCCGGCGTAGGTGGGCGAAGTCAGTTGTCGCATTCATCTGATGAGATGAAGGCTGAGATTGAGGTCGGAGGGAGGGGCGGGGCGGGTTTCGGCATGTAACCATCGCCAAGGATGAATCGCATGAAAGGGTTCTGTGGAGGGCTGAATAAGACGTCCGCGGGTGCAGGTTCGATGTAACGGTGTTTTTCCGTCTCCGTAGAGCATGGCTGTAGCCCGCTCGCCAGGCTGGCGTTAAAATATCTCATTTGCCTGATTTCTGTCCATCGATGGGGTACATCTGTTCAGCTCTCGTCGGGGGCGTGTTGGATCGTTGCCGAACATGGCCCGCTATTGGCTACGAATCTCATTACGAGCGAATTCAAGCTCCGGAGGTTGAAGACAAGGCAGTTGGTTATACATAGAGATACTATAGACGAAAAGACTGTGGTTAAGATAGACTGGAGATGCATATCGGCCTGGGCAGCCAAAGTTGCGTTAGAAACAACAGCACGGCCCGTCTTTTACCCTTTACCTATTACTCTTTTGCGAACCCTGATTTACCGTCGAGTTGTTCTGTTCGGCGTAACCTGTGGGAACTGCTCACCGAAAAGTTTGTGAATCTTCTTAATAAGGGGCCGGGGGGGGAGGGCAAGAATGCAAAGTGTGTGCGCCAGACGCAACGAAGTGCCGTATACACAGCTCGTTTCGACGACGATCATGGGCCGAATAAGGATTACAGCAGCCCAGACGACATCTAGCGTGTTCTTCCACCTTCAAAGTCACTGTGGAACAGTTGACTCTTTGATATTATCAATCAATCTCTCCGTACGATGTCGGGCAGGCTGGGCATGGCGCAGCACCTCTGCAGGGGATGGGGGATGGCACGAAAGACCGGTCCATCGTCTCCGGCTGCAGGCCATGAGTGTGAAAACGAAGGCCAAGGGTCAAGAACCCTTCGTGGCACTTTGGAGCCGGCATCGCAACATGCAACGCCCAACGGCTCAGCAGCTCCTCCCTGGACCGCTGCCGCGTGGAAGGGTGTAGGGGGGCCCGGGACGGGCTGGAGACCGATGGAGTTTTCGACGCCGCCGCGAAACAGATACGTGTTCCTTCCCAGAAGGTCTGGCGTTAATACCTATCTGGGAAACTATTTGTCATGGCCGAATGGCGAGGAACGTTCGCAAGGGTACCGCCATCATGTCGGAGTCTCACGGTTCAAGCGTGGAGGCTGACGTTGACAATGATTCAGGTACACTTCGTGGCGGCGTTAGATTGTTTGCCTCTGCCGCGTCAGCATATCCCGTAAAACCCGCCATCGGCGGATGGCCCAAACCTGAAGCCGTCGAGAACGATTTCTTCGAGAAACCACGGAGAGCTCGAAGCATCCCCGAAACAAAGGTTCATAATCCGCGCTCGATTATGGATCTTTGGGCACGATGTTGGGCGGTGGTGGTGACCGTGCGAGTAGCCGCAGGATGGCGCGATACAAGAATAGTTCCAGCGTCAAGTAGGACACGTGGAGCGTTGTGACGCCTCGCTCGCGGTCCTAGGGCACCTTGGCCTCTGAAAGTGGCATGAGCTGTATGTCACTCGGAAGCTCAGTGTACCGGGCTTAAAGACCCTGTCAAATGAGAGAAGAGTTGCGTTGATAGAGGCGCGGAGTTCTTCCGAGAGCGTCCGAGAAGCCCTCGATGTATTGCATGGTCTTAGTACGTGTTCACCTAATAAAGAAGTGACGGACAATGGTAGGTGAAGTATCGCATTAAAGGCTCCGTTGGATACTCTCAGTAAACCGAGCGAGCTTGATGAAGTATGGAAAAAGAACGATATCAGACGGCGGATTCACAAATTCGGTAACCGGGCTATCGTCCATTGCAGAAGACGCCTCGTCCAAGTCCGATTCATTCCATTAATCCTGACGAAGAATGAATGGTCGACATATCAGAAGACTACCCACAATTCGTCTTCGAAATAAACTGCCCACCATACTTGTCTCCTTAGTCGTTTCTCCCACGATTGATTCCATCAAGACCTAAAGTCGAGATGCAAGTCCAGAGGCGTTGCGAGAGCCACAATACTCCCTCGGAAAGACGCTCGCAAGGGGCTCTTTTCCGAGGACTGGTATTGGTGATGGTATTTTGCGGCAGATAGAGAATAGAAGCCTGGATAAGCTCTAGCTCAAGCGCCTGAAAGATTCCGACTGGATCAGTTGATGCACAAGTTCCTGAACTCGGTGATTGAGAGCATTGTCGTCGTTGCCCGAGATGAAGAGAACGGTCGTGCGCAACAAGCGGCAGAGGAAATGCGTACGTCGCTACGAAAAGGGCTACCGGTGGTACCGCCTCTGGAAACTGCTTGATTAGTTGAAATTGTGACACAGCTGGCATCATTGGAAACACGAATTTCACGAATACGAGTTGTCGTGAGTGGCACAGTGTTGTATCCTTCAAGATTGCCGAAGGATGCGTGCAAAGACTGCAAACGCGCTCCATGAGCAGGTGCAGCGGCCTCGTTAACTGCTGACTCCTCAGTCCGAACGTACGTGCCTCCCAACGGCAGATGGTGAAGACTGGACAACATCAGGTGGCAGACTGTGTGCGATGACAAAGTGTACCAGTTCGAGGCCTCTCGCAGAGGTGCCTCCAACGTCGCAAATCAGTGCACCGTTCAGAGGATATATGCCGTACTCATCGTGTGTCCAGCGGCGCCGTAGCCACGGATCCAGTTCCGTATGTAACATAGCCGAGCGGCAGCGCCCTTCATCTAACCCAGAGAACATTGATGTTGGAGAGCGGCGAAGCTTGTTTGATCAAATGAATCAACTTGTTACACTCGAATTGGATCTTTGAGGTCCTGCAATTCTTTGATATTAGATGAACAAGATAACGGCGCCATTACAGAGCCTCGGAGAGTCTGAATTGGAGGTGGTATGTCTTCCTTGTAGGGGATGCTCTTCCGAGCTAGGAGGAGTTTCATGGCCTGACGCGTGGGAGTTGGCGCAATGCGGGATGCCAAGTTGATCTTACTGGCCGCGTCTCAGGTGATCCAAATATTGTAAATATCTGTGCGCGCTCAGTCAACGTAACCTATAATCCCGTGTCCCCAGTGAACCGCTGTGGGTTCAGCATTAATGCCCGGCTCCTCGACAAAACGTCGTCATTTAGCTGGTGGCGGTTCATACGTCAGTCTTTACGGCCACTCTCGCAACTCTGACAAAGTTTCATCGGCGGGGACGGTTATATTCGTTTTGCAACTTCTGCATCGGTCGCAAGGTCTCTTAACCTTGAACCTGTAAGGCCGACTACCGGCCGGTGGGTTTTCCATCTTCGAAGGGCGCGATTCTTGTTTAAGCAAGCTGTGGCAGGAGTGTGTGGACTTGCGACGACCGGGAAGTCTGGGGGAGTCTTAAACGCACCATGTGCTGAGCAATGGTTTCGACCGAATTTCGTGATTGCGATGTGACAAGTTGCCTGTGTATCTTATCTGGATTTGCTGTAGACGACGTTAGTGGTAAATGACAAGAGTACAGCGGAAAAGCTAGTCCTAACGTACATGTCCATGCCATGGCATTTTGGTGGCTCAGGTAAAATTACTTAAGTATCTTTGTGCCTTTGGCGTCACTGGAGTTGCAAACAGAAACTTCTCCGCTGGTGTGGGGTGGATCTTCAGTGCTGTCGTGAATATTTGCTTTGATTCTATCAATGTGGTCGAAGTGTTGGATGCCCGCACCCAGCTGTTGCTAAATGCTTCTTCATAACGCATACGGGTCTGGTATGCACAATCCGTCCTCTGGACTGAATGGACGAAAGTTGCCGCTTTTCGTTTGCAGGATTCTGAGTTCCGCTCTTTTGTATTGTGCAGCTGCTCGAGAAACGAACGGTTCCCGTTGGGTTGGCCACTTTCTCAATTATGAAAAACCAAGAGGAATAGGCCTGCTTGTATCTTGGCCATCTTTCTTGTACTTGGTAGGTTCCGCGCTGCATTTTCCCTTTAGATTCTCTGTTAGAATTTATCTCAGCAAGGGTACACTACCCCCTCCTTTAGTTGGTGACGCGACACGTTCTTTGAAGGTTTGGCCGAAGCGGTGTTGCACTCCTCGATCTCGGGTGCGTTGCAGTAGCAACAACAGACTGGCCCGTGCCGCCTCAAAGAACTTGGACGCTGCGTCTAGACACAGAAAAGACAAGGCCGTTAGAGCTGACGAATTCCTGAGCCGTCATAGTTACCTAGGTTGTGGTGATGGTCCGTGGAAGTCGTGTGTACTGCGAGCTTGGAGCAAGAGGACCATGAAGTGATAAAGTAAGGATTTGTCCTCTGCATTTAGGATTGCCAAAAGAAAAGCCGGCAACTCATGGCATCCACCATGATGACTTCAGAGAATGTGCTGCAAATATGCATATATTGTGGAAGAAAGCGCTAAGGGGAAGGCGCTCACGAAGATAGGTTCTGATAAGCGCGTTGCCTGTTTATGTAGGCACTCACAACAAATCCGTGAGCCCGGGGATCGAGGCTATCATGGCAACTGTAGCTTGAGCGAAGTTGATGGAACGCCGTCGCTTAGAGCCTTACAGGTTTAGCAAATACTGGCAAGGCTGCACATCACTCAGGTTGGCTCAGTGTGAAATAACCTCTGACTACAGCAGAGCATAGCCGCAGTTTTTCTGAAGTTTAATCCTTAAGCCAACGACATCATGCGATAGTCCTTCAATGCATTTATCAACTCTCTTTCCTCCGCTACTTCCATATACAATCCCTCATCATTTTCTTGGGCTTGCTCAGTCCTGCTTATTTGCATTTACTCATTCCGGTCATGCGTACGCATTCCAAATTGGGTATCACAGCATATCCCGGAATTTTGGTTGTCAGGATGAAACGTGTTGCACTTCATAGAGCGTTATCAGGTGTTACGAGAAAAGAGAAAGAAGGCGTTCAGCAGATCTATGCCGTCGACAGGAAGTGCTTTGATGGCAGCCAGCAACAAAGGTCCTTAAACGACATTAGGAGAACGCAACGAATGAAATCAAAATAAGAACGGGTTCAACCACCTACGACGATGCCGCCCTTCCTAGCTGAGCAAGCGTCGCAATCAGCGAGAGCGGTGCCGGCGAGGGCGATGATGGTGGTGAGAACAGCGGCGAGCCTCACCATGGCTATAGCGAAGAGTTGTCGACTACGCGGAAGTACTGGCTAAGACTCTTATAGCAAAAGATTGAAGTTCCTTTGGAATCTTGTTGAAGTAAAGAGAACATTACCGTCGTCGCAATGCGTAGTAGGTGGGTATTCATATGTTTATAGCGGTCACAGGAATTCAAAGAGCCTTATATCATATCGCTCAGATGCACACGTAATTAACCTTTACTAGCAAAATCTTTACAATCTTTGACCCTAAGAAATCTTCAAAGGGTGAATCTGAGTAGTTTCTACTTGGTTGGCGCTGGTTAACTTGTGCATGACTGGGGAAAGGAAGTTATCATTGATGTTTGATGAAATGTTTCGCCAGTTGTAAGTGGAGTTTCGGGCAAGTCGTCCGATCAATACCGCATCCATTCGGCCCTCTTACCAGCAAGCCCACCAGTGCGATTGTCGCCCGAATCCGTTGAGTGGATACTGAGAGTCTAGTATCTCATCCCTTCCTCTCCAGATATTACTTCTTAGCAGCTGGCTTAATCACGTCTAACGATGTTTGTATGGATGCTGAATCATGAGATAATAAAGGTTAAGCCGTAGCTATTCTTATAGTGATGCCGTGTCGAGCGTTAACCATGACTCCGAGCCCGAACATGTTGTCAGAACGCTACCTAAGGTGGGCTTCTGAATTCACGAAACATACGGTGTTATATATATATATATATATATATATATCATCCCATGTCCTGATCATTACTTGGTTCCTGGCCTCATGCCATTTGAGCTTTTTGTCGATGACTTGCTCACGTGAGTCAGTTACTCTCGGATCGTCGTCTACTGCGAGAACGCGCCTAGGTTATCAGCACTTGGCTGGAATCAACCAATGGCAAATTCGGAGGTCGAGCATTTACTTGGATCCTGAGCCCCCTGCAAGATGCACATGGAACTCCTGGCCGTTCTCTGCATTTTGGTTTAACCTTGCCTTTTCCGCAAACAACGTGCAAGTACTGGGGTGTGCCATTGGTCTAATTTGGAGGATACTTCTTGCTTTAAGACAGTATTCCGAAACTTGGTTCTCAGAATTTAGTACGGCTCCCCAATCGTCAGTTGTCTTTTTTCCTCGTCGTTGCTGTCCTACTTTACCTCAGCCCCCATGCCCCAACTCGGTGAGTTCTGCCGTGAAATTTTGATATGAACATATGGTTATTGTGGAAGTACTGACAAGCGACAAGCCCGTCAAGATATAGGCATTGTTTCGGATTCCAAACGACTGTTCCATTCTCGGCAGGCGTATATAAACTTTTCGTGGGCTTCAGCATCTGTGGAGTGTATCATCCTCGCTTCGCACCCCTGAACTCAACTTGGATTTGCTGATGAGTTAATGCACATCCATTGGCTCAATACTTAGCTCGTAGCAGTAATAAAGTTGATTCAACCGTTTAATCGGATAAAAATCCACGACTATCATGCTGAGCTTGTTCTTGGCTACCGATAGACTGCAAATTCCACAGTAAGTCCGGCATTGATGTTCTTGGCATTTTATGGATTCTGCAGCAGCCTTTTGGGTCCCTTCATCGCAGCGAGATCAACGTCGTTTTCTGCGCGAAGTAGGTACTAGCGCACATCAGGTTGATCACCACTACAACCTGGGCGTTATATACTGCCGTTCTTATCTGCTCCTTTCGAAACACCCCGTCACACAATTGTAGGCCACTAGTCACGATTGAGAATTCCAAAGCCTGAGCAGTACTCGAGAGGCCGCTGGTGCAGCCTTGGGTTGGTCATTCATGAAGGCAAACAATACAGTTGTGTCCATTGTCATCTCTCCCCTAGCAAACATTTAATGACCTCGCCAGATATGGTGAAAACGCCTAGCCATGTAATAACCACATCGAGTTATGGATATACCAAAGCGAAGCTATCAATTTATGGAACGTACACGTAGTCTGTTCTATGAGTGCTAAGCCCCGTAAGACATAGAAAAGTTGGAGGGTGTCAATCCACCAACGAATATATGTCGATTGAGTTTTTCCTCTTAGTTTTCTGGGCAACTGCCCGTTATAACTAGACGCTTCGACCCCATGTGTAACATGCGTAAATTGCGAGTTATGGTTTGAGCCCTTATTCCAAGCAGAATTGCAAGAATCGAGAGAAGTAAGTACCTGTCATATCGATTCGACAGCTCAGTGTCGTCATAGAAAATGAGGGTTTTTGTTATTAATGTACGTGGGCTGGGCTTCTCGAGTTGAAACTGAAACTCACAGGGGTAAAAGAATGGCTGCAAGTTTAGATTTCTGGGCAATAACGGCGACTAACAACCCTATGAATCTGTAAACGACACCCTTCACTGAACAACATACGACATCATACGAACAATCCAGACAAAGCATTCAACACCGGATAGCTGATTTTTTACCAGGTAGAGAAGCCAGTGTGAGTCTAGATCGACCACATCACCAGACGTTGTTCTCAAGGCCCGTTGATGCAGCATCCCTGCTTGTCAAGGAGGAACCTAAAACGCAGTTGGTAACTAAGGTCGTAAGTTATCGACTCACTTCTCATATGAAACCCAACTGTCCCCAGCATCTTTAATAGCGTATGAAACAATCCGCAAACGGCCTCGAAAAGCACATCGCGCCATTAGCTTCTCATGAAGATGGCTCGTGATATGTCAAATCCTCATGCATAAATTGAAGCGCAACGCCTCGTGGAGGCTCTTCAAAGTCCAGCCCGAGGACCTCCATAACCGCGCATGCTTCCCAAGCCACCACACAGTAATTCCGACAGCACCACACGCGATATCACAATAATGAGTAGCAAGTCTGGCGCCGGCGGCAGCTTGGGGAACTCCAGCAACCCCCGCCCAGGGCAATCCCCCTTTCCCACTTCCAACGCCGCCCTCCGGCGGTCCCCGGACCCTCAGCCGAGCAAGCCGTACACGAGCTCGTACATCAACAACTTCGATCGGACGAGCGCGAGGTACAGCACCGGCTTGCCCGACCCCTCACGGCCGTGGGCATCTCGTCGGCAGCGCGGCGGCGGGCCGGAGCAGGGCAACGAAAGCATCTACGGCATGTACGGGGACATCAAGACGCCCAGGTCACCTCGGCCGCCACCCCCGCCGCCGCGGCGATCTCAGCAACTGCAAGAACAGCGACGCCGATCCCAACGCGTCCCCGACGACAACGACGAAAACGACTCGTTCGACGAGGAGGTGCCCCGCCGCCATGAGCCCCAACCTCGACAAGGGCGCTACAGCCGGCAGCGCCAGGGCAGGGGAGAGGGCCAGGGAGAGGAAGAGCTCGGACGGAATCAGCGGTCGAGGCGGGCAGAAGAGCATCAAGAAGAGAGACAGCAGGGGCGGCCTGGTGACGCCGGTCGTCGGCGCGTCAATGTCAACATCGACGTAGGTGGCAATGGTGCTCGGTCTTGGTCATGGACCACCGACTCCCGCGGCCCAAACCTCGTCAACTTTGACGCCGGCCCTTTCCGCGGTACGGGGATGCCCTTCCTTGGCCGAGATGCTGGTGGGAGGTTGCCCGTAAACCTGCCCTTGGGCGGCGGGCTTCCGATCAACCTTCCCTTTGGACTTTGAAGAGGCGATACCCAAGGGAAAACAGGTTTATTGGCTATGTACAAGAGTCAAACTAGTAAATATCGGCGGAAAAAAAAAGTTGGACGTTGGCGATGAAACTTTTACGCCAACATCCCTCGTGTTTTCCTCATCTGCCACTTGAATGTTTCGAGTAGATCGTAAAACTCAACAACAGGACCATCTGACCTGCGAAGGGCCCTCCCTAGACCCCCATCTAGCAGCAACAAAAGACCGTCTCACGCCCACCACCCGTCTCAACTCAGGGGCAGCATCCAACATCACGGTTTGACGAACCGTAAGGAATGATAACGACTGGCTAATACTTCTTCACCAACAACGCAACATCACAGGCATGGAACAACTTCCTCAAAGCTCGCGACGGAGCATGGAAGGAGCAGACGCTAGGCGCAACTAAAACCAGCTCGCCGCAAACGTACTTCCGCCGCCTAGGATGGGCGAGAGCTAGTGGTCCGGGAAAGCAACTGCTTGCGTGAATGAACTCGCAACACTGTCGATGGCGCTCGACCAAGACAATTTCGACGATATTCGGGACACGCCTGAGTTTGGGGTTAACTTGATCGCCTTTTGCAGCTCAAGAACCCACAAAACAATCACAGATATTACGTCTCTTACGGTACATCGGCACCGAGAAAAGCAGATACAGGGCCACAATATACAAGTGCAGGTAGAACTCAGCACGGCGTGTCATCAACCACACTGAGGAGACATACCGATACTTGAGTAACGCTGTCGTGATACATCTTAGATGTACGGAACCCTGAAGCAATCCACAACATGTACGGCGGCGTGTATTGTACCGACCAAGCGATATCCGCGAGGAAATCCGCTCTCTTTGTTGTTTCAGTCACTCCTGGCTTTTACCTACCGAAAAAGGGGCATGCACGAAGGAGGCGAAAGCCTGTCACTAGGTCTACATCTGGGCAACGCGTAGACTTTCGCCGAGCTTCTGGTCCGACAGACTGTGACGATGTTCCCCCAGCGCTTGATCTGCTTGGAGCAGTGAACGACGCTGGACCGAATGTGAGCTCAACGCAGCCCCGAAGCTCAAAGCAGCGTGTCTTTCTACACCGATTCAGTAGAGATGCGCCATCGTTATTCCCCTAACTCTTTATCTTGTCAACATGAAAGATGTTCACTTTATAGGCTTCTAGATAAGCGCCTTCAGATTTCGACAGTACAACAAGGTTCAAGGATGAGATGATGGTGGAAGCCTGCGATTTGCCCGCGGGCAAAAGGTGGCGAACATGTCCCAGCCATGCGCATCATACCCCCGACTCATATCACTGATCTGGTGACAGAGGCACACTTTCCCAGTGGAGCAGTTTGAGTGGCTACCCTCCAGGACAGGGGGAAGGTTGACGTATGTACTGATCTACTGCGCTTCGAACCCCGGAGTCGGCATGGCGTGGTCGTGAATGCCAGAGCCGGTCCGAGGCCTCAATGTGTTACCAACGGCGGAATCGAGGTAGTGCATTTCATACTTGCCGAATGGTCGGTTGCGGATTAATATACACCTCGCGAAACAAATGAACTCATTTAGACGCCCATGAATAACAAAAATTGCAAATCGCCCGGCATAGATTCGAGCACCTTCAACCAACAGAGAAAGGAGATACACATATGGTGGAACAGGATCACACTGGAACCTCCTCCAGGTGATGTACGCAAGAGTGTAATGGGACTTTGCCGCTCTGGAGTTGACGAGCAAACGAGGCTGGGGTTCTGCTGTCGCCAGGATATTTTCACCATCAAAGCGGTTTAGCTGCCCAGGCAAGTGCCCTCGCCTTTCGCCACTTTTAACCGTCATGTACCGGCAGGAGGAGGCCGGCGCCAAGGCGATGTGGCCGCCGATGGAGCTGCAATCAGACCCAATTCCAATGCATCAGCCGCACGACGAGTCTACAGAAACCATTCGAGATGGCTGAATACTATCCGTCGCCAGATCGTTTCGCCTGGGGCTGCAGTCTCTCGATCGATCGGTCATCGCAACTGGGTAAAAGCGCAAGCAGTTGGTTTGGCAATGGAAAACCCCAGACGCCTCCCGGAGAAGTCGCTCCCCCTGATGAAAACGCTAACGGCAACCCCGCAAGGAGTGAGACGACCGTAGGAGAAGTGCTGTCGCTAGTCAACCGCCGAGACAAAGGAAGATTCTGCAGCCAATACTCCTACTTCGGTATCTGATCGCCGGCGTGCAACCGTGCCGAAGACATCAACCTTCGTATTGCACGCCTGTGAGTGAAGCTCAGAACAGTCCGCTTACCAGTCAGTCGACGAACCAGTCTCTGACATTGACAGTCTGTGTACAGCCGACGAATTCCAATGAAGTGGTGTTGATCTGCCAAACAAAGGCTGGAAAACCTGACGCCTAGGAGCACGGTCATTGGGGGCTGGGAAACGCGCCCGGGTGGCTGATCCATTCGAGCTGTGTGCTTCTAGCTGACAGATGACAAGCCATTGTCAGATCGGTTTTTGGTCTTAACAACTGGGCTCGCCAAGCTTAGCGAGCAACTCGGCTTGGCGCGCCAGCGCAACGCGGTGGCGGTAACCCCGGATCTGCGTTGTCTAGCTCACCGGACCAGTTGGCACAGTAAAGACACAAGTGTTGATTCATGATCCAATGGTCAGAGTAGGTGGGAGAGACGACCATCGCATAGTGCTCATCGTAGCCTCTTTCCGACAGAAAGTTGGGCGTGATCGGGAGGCAAAATCGGAGGCGGCAGTCGGTTCAAAGAACATCAGTCCACACGGGTTTTGATTTAGTCATAAAGGATTGTTAGCCGGTTGGAGATGACAAGTTGGTGACGATGACCGACTTCCGAGGTTGGTTGGCGGCGTTCCCGTGCAGGGGCTTGACTTTACGCTAGTGAAGTGGGAGTACTGGCTTGGAGTTGACTACCGCCGCGCGCTGGTCGCCGTTGGGTGGACCGAACCATGAAATACGCTAGAATCCAATTCGGTGGTTCGGCTACTTGCCCTTGGATTTGTTGGCTCTGCAATGATTGGTACCCGTAATCATGGGTATTTGAGAAGAGACGAGATGAAACGACGGTGCGCGACGCTGTGCAAACAACAGCTAGCAACAGACGACAGGAGACGTTCTTCGCCACAGGGTCTTGCGCTCACGTGCATCAGAAATTCGGGGCGGCCTGGTCTGGTTCCCGCCGGTTCGTGTTAGTAGCCCAAAAAAATTATTTGTGGGCGGACTCGAGGTCTAGGCCGAGACACCACCACGTGAGAAGATCCTGCGAGGCCCACCGCTTACAAGATGAGTCTTCTTCGTCCGAGACGGAAAAGGCGCTTGGGCCTACCATTCCGAAAGGTAGGAGAGTAACTCTCGGGCAGCAGCCTAACACGGCGCATCAAGGTGTAGACAGATAAACAGACAGGGATCGTTTAATGACGTACTCTCCGCAGTGGAGAGATGAACTTGGGCGTTGCACCTGCACAGCAAATCCTTCCGAGCGGAGACCGATGTCGAGCCGGTTTCCGTGAAGTATGTTGCCGTTTTCGATGGTTCGTGAATTGCATGACTGGATGCGCGAGAAATCAGGCGCACCGGGGAAAATGCGGTCGTTTAACAAGCTGCCCATGGGGAAGAGCAAAGATGGGGGGGGGAACTTAGGAGGAGTTTAGGGCTTGGAACGGTACGAATGCGGTGGGAAAAGTCGCCGGCGGAAACGAGACCAAGTCCAAACTCGGCCGAAACCGAGACGCTGGACAGGTGAAGCAAGGCTCGGGCATGGTGGGATGAGGCATGGTGAAATGGGGCCGTCATGAAAGACGGGCCGATGAGACGGCCGTGACAGGTAAAAGTAAGCACCTGGAACGGAGGCCGACCAGGATAGCTTCGGGAGACGCCCACAGTCAAAAGACCGGGGGAGGGAGGCATGGGGACTGGAGTTGTGGAAAGCGAAAGGAATTGCCCAGCTCGCTGGGCTCGCCGCTAGGAGCCAGGAGCTAAGAGCTCGTGAACAGCGACGCGTGCTGAATCAAGTGGGAGACTGCTAGGAGGGAGCCTGTGGGGTGACGGGGACTTTAACGACGCCGGATGAGGCGGAGCAAAGTTGGGAACGCGGAGGGCCGAAGAGACGCCGGAATCAGACAAGCAACGCACTGGCGGATTTGGTTGAGGAACGTTTACGATTGGACCCCGGAGCTGAAAAGCTGGAGTTGGCTGGTTTTGTCTGGAGACCCCAACATCTCCAGACATCGAGGAGCCCGCCAGGCTCTACTACGTAGTAGTTTCCAAAAACTCATGTGAGCAGACCGAGGTCCACAACGGACAAGAATTCGGCCAATTTGTCCAGCGTGTGTCGGTGGTGTGGTGCATCTTGGGGGATCTATCTGGAGGCAGCTTAGCGCATTGAATACCACCGAGTATTGGCCCAGATGGGTCCGGGGAACGGGGATTGGAGGACGGAATCATGGGGGGTTTGGGGGAGCGAATTTGGATGCTCTGGGGAGCAGGAAATGCGGGATGGGCTGAAACGGGAATGTATGCAAAGCATGGGATTCGTAAAAGACAGGCGGTGGGAGGCGGTGGGAGACGAAGACGAAATGAAATCCGGTAACGTGAAATGTCCCGAATAGCCTCAGCTTGTCAGACTAGGCGAGCCGACGGCGCTCTTCAGTTGAGCTAGACCAGCCAAGACAAGTTCATCGCGAGACGCATGGTCAAACATCTACTGTATGTAAGGGGCGGAGAGCAAGCGGAAGAGCACGCTGTCCTTTGGCGAGGTTTACCGAACGGTAGTGCGGTAGTGGAGAGATTTCAGAAGGGAGCCGACAGAAGGCAGTGGCGCTCCCGGCTAGTAACTGATGCGCTACGACGTGCCTAGAACCGTGTCTCGGCCGCGCATCGTAGTCAAGCCGGCGGCTGATATACCGCCCGTTTGTCCCGTCCCATAACGCTGACATGTCTCAGGCGCTCCAGGTTCGAACACGGGCAGCTCGACAAAAGCCGGCAGCTTGGTGAATAGACCGGCAAGGCAATACAGCGCTTCACCAGGCTGGCCTGATGGAGACTGGGCCGAGATTGGAGACGTAGAAGGTAACTGCGACAGCACAGTAATACCACACCGCTAGTGGCAGGTCAAGACCAGGGGCCGGGTGATGTTTGGGACTGACGTCGGGTACGAGAGGTGGGTGAAGTTGGGCGAATCGGCGAGGGCTTACGCTTGAGAGATGGAGTCGTCGTACCAATGAGCGCCACTCGTGTGGCCGGGGAAACAGACGAGCGGCGCCGCAGGTTCATCATTGACTCAGCAGGAAGGAGGTGTGTGGTGGGAGAAGAGCCGTGAGGGGTGAGATGAGAGACGGGGTGGGGCTTCTCGTTCGGCGCTTCTATGGCGCTTTCCCCAAATGTCCCCATCAGAAAAATAAAATAAAATCAAACATCCAGTATCCGTACTCCATGGGGGCACTTTTTATTATGGAAATTTACGGAGATGGCTCCATTCATTTGGATTTTATTCAGGACTTATTCATGTCGGATGAGAACCCCTCGGGGACCCCACCAAATGGGGGAATAGGCGGATTGTGGGCCAACCTAAACGGAACGGATGAGAAGGAATAAATCGGAAAGGAGTTTGATTTTTTTTCCTTGATTTTCTTGATGAAGTGTCTGACATTCTGCCGACTCCCGAGGCTCTGGAATGTATCCCAATCGTGAATGAAAACGAACATGATGATGGCAACGATGCTGGAGTTGCTTTACAGGCGGGCAACCCACAGTCATCAGCGGGCGCTTAACCGTAAACGGGTAAGAGGTTTATCTCATCACTCAGCGGTTCACTTCCTCCCGTCACTTCATGATTTGCTGCAAACATGGACCATCCCTACGCATTCGATGCGGCAGAGATTAGTGCTCATGTCTGAAGGCCTTGGTATGCAGCATCTCTGCATGAGCTCGGGGCCAAGCTCGGCACGTTCAGTCTTGGCAGACAGCTTATCCCCTCCCCCGCCGCAGATGCGCGTCACGGCGTCTATCGAGAGGGTGAGAAATGGTGAGCGAGTGACGGGTGAAATATGTTTGACACAATCCGTCGTATGTTTTGACGCGATGGGAATGCGTTGACGTATGGACACGGGCAACGTCGAATTACCTTGGCACGAAGGTTGGGCACTCGTACCTGGTCACTCCGAGGTCCCTTTACGCGTGTCGAGGTTGGATTGAAGAATCCCAGGTTGTCGTTTCCGGTAAACAATGCGTGTCGCACAACACACTGCGCTGTTTAGACTTTCAATTGTCGATAGGACTTCTACGGGCACACCTAATTGAGATATCTCGTTTTTCAGCCACCTGTAAAGAGCCGTGATTCTTTTGTTTGTTGTTCTTATTTTTTATCATGAATAAGTGGACTACTACAGTTTTTCACTTCTTTGACCCGAACCGAGGATCCAGGCCAGAGATCAGACCCGGGTCAGCGTTCAACACGAGAAATAGCCGGGTATAGGGGTGGGAAAAACCAGACACGAAGAAAAAAAAAAGCGTGTCGTGTCCCGTGCTCGGCAGAATTCATTGCAGGAAGAAAAGAAGGATACAAAGACCCACCCTGGAGCCGGGGGACGGTCCAGGGTCTGGATCTAGGCTAGCGCCGATTCATCAGCAAAAAGAAAGAGAGTAAAAAAAAAAAAAAGTTCAGGAGGCCCCGCCCCGCAAAACGCCACGCGACNAGACAACGGCCAATTTTTCCCCAGCTTTCCCTTTCGCCTCTGACTGTTCTGGCTCAGCATTAGTGACCTCGTGACGTCCAAGTTGTGGCTGCGTCTCGGACATGCCCTGAGGTAGGATACATTTTTAGGCTAAGAGAGGGGTCCCCGGGGGGCAAAACCAGTTCCCCAGTGGGTGTTCCTGCTCCCCAGGGGCTAACGTTACTCCCAACTGTCACATCCCCGCTAAGATAATTGGGAGGTTTTTCAGATGTTTTGGCGCTCATAGTGGCAGACGGCGGTCACCGCACGCCGCTGACGAGCCATTCCACTCACCATCGGTCGCTAGTTTCTAGTGTTGCTTCCAAGAAAACTGTTTTCCCTTCTGTTAGCGGTTGAACAACGAGACACCCAAGGGGGCCAACGGGTAGGTCTGAATTGATTCCGGGCCACGTAACAAGGTGATTTTATGTTGGTCCGCTGCTCGGCACCTCGAACCGTAGCATGGTACGGCATGGTATGGCGTGGCCTTCTATGGAGGTATGAACAGCATCCATAGTGCCCTCGAAAAGTATCTTCTCCCTAAAGCCATCTCGTCCATTCGATCTGTTATTGGCCCTGGTCTTGGCATCAACATGCGCACATACAACGTATCCGTTGCCTGATATTTCGGTTTTTTATGATACTGATACAACGGAGGGGAAAAGAAGTCACGTTACGTTCCCGTTCGAAGGCACTAAGTCAATTGCTTACTCGGTCTACCGACTTCAAGGTTGGGCAGGCACCACCTGAGGTCAGCGAATCGTTTCATGTATCGAATCTCCGTCCTATATCCTGCTCACTTTGCCTCGACGCATGTCCCTTTGGGGGAGAAGGCAGAACGGCATCTGATGTGGGTGACAGAAAGGATACTTCGCCTGAGAGTAAGCAACACTTGCCAACCTATTGCTGTCGGTACCTCTCACCTCGTACCTATCCAGTCATGTGAGTTAGGGGCCGCATGATGTACCTGTGTGTCCTTTTCCCCTGGAAGGGAACCTTCGGCCTTCCTTAGCGCGCGTACCGGCGAGGTTCCTTCCCGTTCCTTCCACCCCTCCCCTCCCTCCTCAACGTGGAGAGTCTCTCGAGTCTTCCCACTTCCATTTGTCACTTCCCAACTTCCCCGTAGCCTGCCACTTGCTCACCCCGTGGGTCTTCCCCCTTCCCAACTCATCGGGAAGGCCCCTCCACACCCAAGAGTTATCGGCCCTTTTAAGCATGAGCTAGGAACATGTTCAATATGGGGACGGCTAACCAACGAGGCTAACCCAATGGGAGCCTCTCCTCGACGAACCGTGACCTTTGGACCTCGAGAACATACACACACACTTGACGCCTGAATCCACGGTCTACCTGCCGGTCACTGGATGCTGGCGTCGATGGACCTACGACCAGGTCCTGAACCTGGACCTTCGGCCTCTCCACGGTCCAGGTCCTGGCCTGACCTGACCCGACCCGAAGTTCCATCAATCCAGACCTTGGCTGATCCCCCCGGGTGCGGCACCGTACCACATCAGACGCGCACGAACTGACACAGACCCAAATTGACTGGACACTGCGGGACACCTCAGAGTAACACCAAAAGGTTGATAAAAGGTCCTTCTTCCGCCCTCACCCTACTCGTCTCGTCCTCCTCTCCTCCTCACGAGCTTCACCCCTCTTCAATCTTCACACCACGACAAGGCTCCCCTCGTCTGAACACTTCCTCCAGAATACCCGCCAAGCATACCACAATGGAGAAGGAGTCTGGCGTTACGCGCGAGCCCGCGGGCATCGCCGTCACCGAAGATGTTGAGCGCATCGAGGCTCCCGTAACCTGGAAGGCCTACGCGATCTGCGCCTTTGCGTCCTTCGGAGGTATCTTCTTCGGATACGACTCAGGATACATCAACGGTGTCCTGGGTTCCAAGATCTTCATCGAGACCGTCGAGGGCAACAGCACCGCCACTGCCGTCAACGAGTCGGATACCTCTCTCATCGTCTCTATCCTGTCCTGCGGTACCTTCTTCGGTGCCCTTATCGCCGGTGACGTCTCCGACTGGATGGGCCGCAAGTGGACTGTCATTCTCGGCTGCTTGATCTACATGGTCGGTGTCCTTATCCAGATGTTCACTGGCCTTGGTGCTCCTCTTGGCCCCATCGTCGCCGGTCGTCTCATCGCCGGTATTGGTGTGGGTTTCGAGTCCGCCGTCGTCATTCTGTACATGTCTGAGATTGTGAGTTTATTCGTGCCTGTATGCAGAGCTTGCGAAGTACACGTTTACTGACCTGTCTACAGTGCCCCAAGAAGGTCCGTGGTGCCCTCGTCGCTGGCTACCAGTTCTGCATCACCATTGGTCTCTTGTTGGCTGCCGTTGTCGTCTACGCCACCAAGGAACGCGATGACACCGGTGCCTACCGCATCCCAATCGCCATTCAGTTCCCTTGGGCTATCATCCTCGGTGGTGGTCTGATGCTCCTTCCTGACTCCCCTCGCTACTTCGTCAAGAAGGGCAGACTCGATGCGGCTACCGATTCCCTGGCTCGCCTTCGTGGCCAGCCCAAGGACTCTGAATACATTCAGGTTGAGCTTGCCGAGATCGTCGCCAACGAGGAGTACGAGCGTGCCCTCATTCCCTCCACCACTTGGTTCGGCTCCTGGGCCAACTGCTTCTCTGGCAGCCTCTGGAAGGCCAACTCCAACCTGCGCAAGACCATCCTTGGTACTTCCCTCCAGATGATGCAACAGTGGACTGGTGTCAACTTCATCTTCTACTACTCGACCCCCTTCCTCCAGTCCACCGGCGCCATCGACAACACCTTCTTGATCTCTCTCGTCTTCACTCTCGTCAACGTCTGCTCCACTCCCCTCTCTTTCTGGACCGTTGAGAGATTCGGTCGCCGCACCATCCTTCTCTGGGGTGCCACCGGCATGTTAATCTGCCAGTTCCTCGTTGCCATCATCGGTGTCACCGTTGGTTTCAACCACACCTACCCCGACCCCGAGAACCCCGATGTCAGCCTCGCCAGGAACGTTCCCGCCGTCAACGCCCAGATCGCCTTCATTGCCATCTTCATCTTCTGGTTCGCTTCCACCTGGGGTCCTGGTGCCTGGATTCTCATTGGCGAGGTCTTCCCTCTGCCCATCCGTTCCCGTGGTGTCGCCCTCTCCACTGCTTCTAACTGGCTGTGGAACACCATCATCGCCGTCATTACCCCTTACATGGTCGGCAAGACCCGCGGAGATCTCAAGTCCTCTGTCTTCTTCGTCTGGGGCAGTCTCTGCACTTGCGCCCTGGTCTACACCTACTTCCTCGTTCCCGAGACCAAGGGTCTGTCTCTTGAGCAGGTCGACAAGATGATGGAGGAGACCACCCCCCGTACTTCGGCTAAGTGGAAGCCCCACGAGACCTTTGCTTCCGCTATTGCCAAGGACGGCGTCCTGGACAAGGCTGTCGCTGAGGACATCGAGCGCCGCGGCTCTGCCGTCTAGGCCCTCGTCTCCAATATCTTTTTTTAATCCCTGTCTATAGTATACCCTAACCGCGAACGTCCGGGTGCAATGCTCGGAGTGGTATCTCTGGCCAGGCCCTGTTCTTGGGCTTCACTTATAATGCGAAACGTTGATGTGGAATGCTGCATGGCGTGGGGAGGAGTCACAATGTGGTCATATTTGCGATATCCCTGTTTCATACTACTCTATCTTACCTCACTCAGATTCATGGAATCTTGGTTCAATAATACAAAAATAATCAAAAATTCTTGCACATCACAATTCGGCTCATTTCCGTGACAAAGATTACTTGACTCGCCAACTCAAATATTTTGCTGAAATGTCTCCACGGGTTCGGGGAAACGCAGGCCGAAGCACGTTTGGTTTTCTTTTTGTTTTCTTCTTTTTTTTTTTTTTGCCGAATGCCCTGGTCGGGGTCCACTCCCNGATCGGCTTCAGTACTCGGCAAGCACTGGGTGCCTTGGCTCGATCTGGCAGTTGGGCGGGTCGTTCCTGATATTATTTCCGGCAATGAAAGGTTTTCTGCTGTGCCCTGGATAAGATCCGGAATGTCCCGGGGGCACTTGTCGACGTGCCTAAGGTAGGGAAGAATCGCAAATAAACTCATAGGACGACTGAACGACTTGATTTCCGTTGCGTTGCGCGAGCTGTCGAATTGGGTTGTTGTAAGTTTGCTCTGATGAACATTAAGGGTGCAACATTCTCGCGGGTCACGGAGTTTCTTGTGAACCACCCTGATAGTCAACGGGTCACGTTTCCCTCGGCTCTCCTCGACGTTGTGCGTGGATGGAGTTGCCAGCCTTTTTCTATTACAGGTCAGAGACGAGGGATGATGATCGCACGCCACGGTTGGTGCCATAGTATTTTTCGTCTTCTTGACTGCCTGAGGGTGTGTTCGCCGTGGTACAATGGGTCATGTGCTCTTTGCAACCTGTTCCCCGGGCTGCTTGAGGCGTCGTACGTATCAAGCCTTGGAAAAATACACAGACAAGTTTAGTATAGGGGAAGGAAGTGACGAAATTAAAGAAAGCTTTCTGTGCTAGGCGATGCTTTGGCGAACTGAGCTGTCTCAAGTCCTTGCAATGACTTGTATTTAATCCAACAGGTATCACAAGAGGTGCAAGCCCAGCGTCTGAAGCTTAGGCTGTGAAGGGGGGATTGTCAGTAATTGAGAACTTGCTCCATTGTAATTGAGCAGCATACCAGTTCGACTTTTCTTGAGAGGTCGTTCCTGTTGGCCTAAGGTTGTCAATGGTAGTCACAACCAGACTCTCGCGATACAGCTTCCATATAGTTTCCTGGGTGAGGCTATCAACTTCGTGAGCGCCCTTCTCTGTATGGTTTCTGTCTTTCCTATGGCAAGATACTGGAAACCCGGGGCCTCCCTGTCACGATTGAGTTGTACTCTGTCCTGCTACGATCATTAAAGAGGTCATTGCTTTCTTTCCATATCCCTCAACCAGCTTGACAGCTACACCTTCGTTCTCTACAACGGGTAGGGGTCAAATCAATGGGTAGAAAGCCATCACTAGGTCCCACGGAATATCAACGAACTGCAAGGGTCCTTTTTTTTGTGTGCTTCTTGACAGTTGAAGACGGAGGAAGCTCCGGAGGTGACCCGAAGAATGCAACTTCAACGTGAGTGTGCAACCCGAATCTTAATATCAACACCAGCAAGTCCTTCTTAAAAGCCTGTGCGCCCAAGAATAGACGGTACGGGGAAATGCAATGCAGTTGAATAAAATAAAATGAAGTTATCCACAAGACTAGAGCTCTGCTTCATGACTTGATGTCCTACACCAATTGAGCAACTGTGGGCCGATGTGTGTAACCATCTGTCTATTAGTGAGAAAACATCACGGCCAATTACTTGTGCAGTCACTAGGGTCTGAAACTTCAAGGCAACTGAACAGTTGAGCGGACGGGCTAGGATGATAGAAGCACAGTATTTGAACACAGCCGCACGCAGGGTCGATGACGCAGCAATATACAATAGCAGGAGGTCGAGTTCTACTGCCCGGCCCAATCTGTGAAGACCCTGCTGAGCCAAGGCGCGCGTATTTATGGGACTCAAGGAGAGTTGCGGAGTCGCCGAGCTGCGAGCATGACCAAGTGGCTGCACATTGTATTTCACAAAGTGATCCAAACACATGTTATTAAAGGCACTGACTGTACGGGTACTAGACGGTCAACTCAGTTGCCCTTTTCCAATAAGGCAGCTGTTTGCATCTGAACAAAACTCAATTTCAGTTGTGCTGCGTTCTGGGGGGGCCGTGGTTTTCCATCTCAGCCACATCACCGAACTTTAAATAGAGTACGGCACTCGGGGACCACATGTGTCAGCCAATACCATCACAGGTAATTGCATATGTCCGCATTGTTGTTGACCCCTGAGATCCATCTCGAGGGGCAGGGGCTGGGGGCGTTCTGCCATTGTTCTAGGGGAATTCGTCGTTGCAGTTTTCGGCGTAATTAGTATCCTCCTGCGCCTCGGTCACCTTTGATCACCACTTCGTTTTCCTCATCTGACACTACAGCAGTAAGCCACTCAACTTGTTGGAAGCTCGTGACTACGGTTTCTCTCTCGTGCGAAAACGAAATATTGCTTCACTAGGCGCAGTCTCAACATGCACCTCAAAGTCATTCCATGCATATGCATGGCTCTGCTGGCCGCCACCACAAACGCCCAGGCGGAGGATCCGCAGCACCCTTACATTGCCCCCAACCCAACCGATCGCCGCTCACCGTGTCCCGCTCTCAACATACTCGCGAACCACGGCTTCATCAACCGCAACGGCTCCTTCGTCACGGCCGAGGAGGCCACCGTCGCCCAGATGCTGGCCTTCAACTTTTCCCGCGCCGTGGCGGCGGGCCCCGTGCCCGCCGCGCTCAGGTACGCCACCACCGGCGTGGACGGGACGTTCCACCTCGACGACCTGGCGCAGAAGCCGCTGGACCACGACGGGAGCTTGAGCAGGGGCGACCTCGCGCTGGGTGATAACCTGCGGTTCAACCGCACGATCTGGGATTCCTTCGTGGCGAGGCTGCCGGATGAGTACGTGACGTGGAAGCAGGCTGCCGAGGCCGGCGCGGCGAGGTTAGACGACGCGCGGAGGGAGAATCCCGACTTCCAGCTCGACTCGGCCGGCGTTGCGGCCACGTTCGAGCAGATGAGCGGGCTGATTGCTGCGCTCGGGGGCAGCGTCGAGGATGGGAAGGCGAGGAGGACCTGGATCAATGCCAGCGTGGTGGAGGAGAGGTTGCCGTGGGCGCTCGGATGGAAGACTTCAGAAAAGGTGCTAGAGGGGGCTGATTTCACGCCTCTGGCAAGGGCTTTGAGAGAGTATGCTCCTGGCGGTGTCTAAACATGTCCGAGAAGACGGCCCAAGGCTTCGAAGATTCGAGAGGATGTCCATGAAGGTTTGTACTTATATAATGCGGAGCTTTGCCGTCTTCGTGCCATGTCTACGCATGATGAACAGAGGGCTTTACAATCCTGGCATGGAAACTTTCTTTCCTTCGAGTTCATCGTTAACTCTAATCCCTTCTTTGAAGTTTGTCCGACAAAGATGAGTAGCTTGGTTGTACTCAAGGAACAAATTATGCGACAAGGAAGTTGCTAAACATGTATCCTGTTCTGCATTTTCTTAAGCCGTCCACAGCTCTTCTGTGTGAATTTGTTACTGGTTGCTGCCATCTCAGAGATCCGATTTCGCGGCAAGACCCGTATCTATCAACTAAGTTTATGCTTAAATGCTAAGAAGATTCTGATAACGCGGTCATTGGCCATCCCACCGGTGGCTAGCAGTCTTTCGAGCCAAAACTACTCCCCCTTGAACCTTACTCTGACCACCTACGTATCACAGTCCTTTCAAGGGTTTTCATCGATAAAACACGTATTCAAGTGTCACGGATGCTATGCAAGAGCCAGTTAGGAAGGACAAGGCGGATCACTATAGAGCAGCTCAGTGGCTATAAGAGCGCAGGACTCCCGCCTCAAGTGAGTAAAGAGGGCAGATTATACCGATAGTAGACTGAACTATGTATACCTGAGGTGACTTTAGTAGCCATCGTCAGCAAAGGGGCCCCCCCGCGACCGTCTCCTCCGTCAGGCGTCCAGGCATCATCGGCATGTCTGGTTCGTTCAGCATTAAAGCCGCATCGCCACCCGGCGCACAAACTTTATCGTCCGGCTGGCGAGCTGTCGTATGGGTGCGTGCAACTGTAGTTTCAGATACATTTTGAGTTCGATCAACTTGCAGGTCAAGGAGAAGAAACACAATTATGTGATTGATTTACCAGCAATAATCCTTTGTATTACCGCCCGGACCGTCCTTTTGACGAAAGCTACAAGACGGGCGCGAACAATATACATGACTACCACGACATGTCTTCTCTCAAGCAACGTAGCGTAAGCAGTGTAGACTTGTGTTTAACACCTGGTCGTTTGCCTGGGACAATGTTTCACACTAAAGGAGCGCATAGGATATTTTGTTTAAAGACCGCAAAGCACCCCTAGTGCCTGATGTTGCCTCCGAGCCGAGGCAGTCTCAGGACAGAATCCTAGGTTGAAAGATCGAGGACTTCATAGGTATCCAACTGGACGCTGGTGGAGTTGGAAAGATCGTCATATTCGAGTCCATCAGGGATGTCCCGCTTGTTCCGAGCACCGCAAACCTGCTTGCCACCACACAGCTTGCAGGGATATTGGTTGCAGTTGCCGAAGTTGTCGCTTAGGCAAGTGTCCCAAGCCTGGCACTGGCCTCGACAGTTTCCGTTTTGACCGAACAGGCAGCACCAGTTCTCAGGTTTGGAAGCGATCTTGGGGGTCAACGTGGCCGAGTATCCGTTGTTGGTGTTGGTGACTCTGCCGGACCTTCCATATTCTCCCAATTCGATCTTGAACTGATGGCATTGCACCGTGCAAGTCTGATCGGAGTAGGACTGCCAAACGCAGCTTGGACATCTGTAATAAGTCCTGTCGTCGTCCCAAATCTCTATACTCAGGTCGTCCCTTTCGGGCCATGGCGCCTGAAAGTGACGGGCGTGGACGCGAATACACGCTTGGACCTGGGCAACAGCGCCCAAAAAGAGAATGAGATGGCGAAACACCATCTTTTTTTGTATAAAAAAAGTTAAGTGCTGAGTGAAACTTTTGGATACAGGAGCTTCTGCGCTTGAGGTGAGGAGGAGATTCGAAATGTTTAGAAGAGACATATTGCCGGCTTATATTTAAGACTTTCGCCTCCTATGTAGGATCCGCATCACCAGCTCAAGGTAATGAGAGCTCACGTCAGCCGCGAATACCCGTCTCGCAAGACACGCCGTATCAATGCATGACGCTCGCTGGAGTATCATGAACCTATGACCATCATCAGCTTACGGCGTCTTGGCGTAGAGGATGTGAGGTCTTTTCTGAGCAGTGCGCATCCAGTTAGTGGGGTCGTCAGGTTCCTGGGAGCAAGACCACGAGGGCCTCCTGGTTGGCTCTAGTTAGTTAACCGACCAGAGGCTGGAAGGAATAGAATCTCCCATCCAGCCACTGGGGAAGGCCAGGTTTGAATGGTTGTTCACACATACACCTGACTAGACGGCAAAGTGCCCCATCGTTGACCCTTTTACTCCTGGCCAGACCTGGCTATCTGAAAGTGGGGAGCCAATATTGGCGATCCGATACGCCGTCAAGGCTTCTCGGTACCATTCACGAGCCCCAGCTTCGACAGAAGCTCATTACTTTCTACCGACTGGCAATCGGTGGTGCTCAGTCCTGTTTTCCTTTTTCTCTTTTTCTTCTTCAATTCAAATCATTCAGTTCTCGAAGCTAGTAATTCCATACATTGGCTCAGTGCTGCGCTGCAGCGTTGTACCCCGGCCTACAGAACATCTTTCATGGTGAGCATCCGCCCACCTGGACCTCAAGGCCTAGCCTCCGTCTTGCCATAAGTTATACCGTAAGCTTACGGCTTAAAATCAAGACCTACCTGCATGAAATTTGACGCTGGGTCTGCCTCTGAGCACTCGCTTTACCTTCTTTCAGTTAGTTATCCAGCGGCCCGTAGGTGAGCGTCCTAATCGGGCGAAAACACACTAAGGCGAACTGTGATGAACATCGAACGCTGATCCTTCCGGGCAGAGTGCAGACGTTGTGGTGAAATAATTTGGTTATTGGTCAGACACCATTCACCAGCCGGCACGCATCGAATCATTTTTTTTTCGGAGATTCTCAAACTGGACATTCCCAGTACTAAGTACTCTGACCCTGTTTCGCGCTGTGCCTCGACTCTCATTGTGTACTAGCCCGTTTGTATCACATCTGTAGCATGCTTCTAGCGGGTCGGGCTGCCTAACCCCGGCGCGCCGGAGGACCCAGGCGCCTGATACCCAGCCGCTCTAAGCGCTTGATAAAGATGTATGTTGCTGAAAAGTAAGGAAGGTAAGGTGCGCTGAGGGCGGATGACTCACAGAGTAGCCACATCCCGTTTCTGGATAATCGAAGTTCTGACGAGCCAGAGCACACAGCAATGGGTGGAAGAGACTGTATAAAAAGTGACTTGAATTCTGAAAGAAGGTTTCCTGTGTGAGAGGCACGTAGAAACAGATGTCCGGTGAGCGTGTCATGAGATAAACATATTCCTACACCGGCTCGGTGTGCTTGGCGAGCGTTGACAACCTTGTGACAGAAGTCTGATGTCGTCTTTTCTTTAGGGAGTTTTCAATGACACGATTAGATTCCCACGACCATTTTTCCTGAGGGGTGACATATGATCACTAAAATTCTAACTATAATCATATGCTCTAAAGTTAGATAAATGATACTACCTATAAGGGTAATTAGCTAGCTTTATAAGAAAGCCTTTATATAGGTAGTTTGCGCTACCGCGATATAGATCAAGTCCGTCACACAAGGACGCCCTTTACAGCATAGGAGATACAAACAATGCAGTATAGGTGCTATACCTCAATCAGTAACACAACCCAGTTGAACTTCATCTCGTGACTGGCACTGTGTACAAACCACACACTTTTAAGTCTTCGGCCTATTTACATAGATCGCTTTGCTTCCACTCTGGCCTCAACTAGTTTATCGTGAAAGGTGAGTAACAGCGGTGAGGCTCACCCAGATCACCCCATGGATTAGACGTCGATGAGCCGAGGAAGCTCCGAACACAGATTCCACGGAATGGCCTGGCATTACCTACTGTATAGTCTCAGGCTGTCGGAACTATGCAGTGCATTCTTTTAATGCTTTTCCTTGTATATTTGTAGATAAAGAACTGTAGAGGGAGTGACCATGGTTTTCAAGGCGGTTGGGAAAACCGCCGATGATAGGCTGGACTTGTACAACCCGAATATCTAAGACACACCACGGAGCGTTCGGTATAGCCTTTCTGGTTACACACAACTAGGTTTTAAAGCGTGTCAATACTGGATTGCAGTTTGCCGTGTTTCCAGCTAGAGTCTTTCATTCAACTTACCAAGTTCCTGGGTTGCCACCACAAGTAGACGGCAATTCGTGCATCCTCTAACTTAACTTACGAGTATATGGTGTGACTCTGAGAGCTCGTCGCATGTCGTCCCCCCAGCAATGAGAGGCATTTAATAGTCAACATCATGCCCCAGGATCGAGCTACATGCTAGTCGGATGACTTGTTTCCCCGCACGAAAGAGTAGTCATTAAAAATGCCGTTTGCAATTATTCATGGACTTTTCACTTGCTCAATGAGGTTCCCTGATAGATTTTAATCAAGGATTTATCTTTCCGGGCTTGAACAAAGCTTCCTAGAAAAAAAGGTGGGGTGTAAAAAAAGCTACCATCTATATTGTACACCATGGCTGCTTTGTTTGTGCGAAGCCCGCCATCATCTAAAAGTGTCCGAGAATATTCTTAGGAACGTAAGGCTCCTCGAGATACTTGGCCTCGTCATCCGTCAGAGTCTTGCCTCGCAGCTCGCACACCTGATCAACTCTCTCGACCGAGTTGAAACCCGTGATAGGGATCGCGCCTTTGGACTTGAGCCACGCAAGCGCGACTTGGCTCATAGTCCAGCCCCTTTTCTCCGCCACCTCCTCCACCCTGTGGATGATGGATTGGTCCGCCTCGGTGAGGCCCGGGAACATCGCGCTATTGGCTTGAGAGCGTAGTGTAGCATCTTCGGCTTTCAACGATCTCCCTAGCTTCCCCCCACTCAGCGGCGAGTACGGGATGAGGCCCACGCCCGTATCGTTGCAGAAGCGGATCATCTCGCGTTCCTCCTCCCGATAGATGAGGTTGTAGAAGTTTTGCATGCTAATGAACTTTGTCCAGCCATTCTTCTCGGCGACGAACTGCATGCGTGCGAACTGGGACGCCCACATGGAGCTAGCGCCGATGTAGAGAACCTTGCCAGACTCGACGAGGTCGTGGAGAGCCTTCATGGTCTCTTCGATGGGAGTGGCTGGGTCGAATCGGTGAATTTGGAAAAGGTCGATGTAGGTTGTGTCCAGGCGCGCCAGGGCGTCGTCGACAGCTTTGAAAATGGTGCGGCGGGAGAGGCCACCTTGGTTAACGTAGTCCTTGCTCCGATTCATTACTTGACCCCACAAGGGTGCGTAAATGCCAACCTCTTCCCCGACGTGCACAGCGCACTTGGTCATGAGGACGAGCTTTTCGCGAGGAATGTTATGCTTCTTGATGGCCCTGCCGATGACCCTCTCGCTGAAACCGTTGGAGTACATGTTGGCAGTGTCCCAGGTGTTGATGCCGCGGTCGTAGGCGGCCTTGAGAATCTCGACTGACTTGTCCTCATCAAGCACCCAAGGCACCCATTCACTGGACCCGAGGGACATGCCGCCCAAGATAGGCACAGAAACCCGAAGCCCAGAAGAGCCCAGATTGACGTAGTCCACCTTGGTTTCGTCGAGGCTCCTCTGGAGAGAAGCGGGAACTGCTGGTGTGGCCATCTAGATGGGTTATGAAACAAGTTTCTTCAAAAGTACTGTTCAAAAATCTGGTGTTATGATTGCCGAGATGCTCAAAGACTCTGGAGTTCGATGATTCGAGAGAGTGCTGTTTGTGTTAATTCCATGATGTTTAGCCCGGCCTCATGGTCGCATCTTTATACGACACTCACACTACGATCAGTGTGAGTTAACTCGATTGCAGCTGTTGCGCTGCGCATGCACTACGAGTATTGACATTCTGCGCCCTTCAACAGCGGTGGAGGGAGGACATAACTGCAAAGTCCGCCTTGCGAAGGCGAGGTCGGCAAACTGGACCGTGAAGCTCATTCGTGGCGGTTGAATGCAAGACGGTTAAATCCGCTATTTCCTCTCAAAAAGATCAGGCCATCGTTAAGAATGAATGGATGGGGGCTGGTCGATGTCTATATCGGAATGATGGCGGACAATTCACGTCAATTACACCGGGCAAGGATTCTTGTGCTGTAAACACCCGGGGCGCGGACAAACGGCAGACAGCCTCCCTGGCCCAGGCACATTCAACGGCGAGCAGTACCTAACCCGCGTTGTTGGGGAGGCTTACAGGTGTCCTAACGAGTCCATCGGCGCCAATATCCGCAATCTCCGGGTACCCATCCTAATCCCGAGCCATGCGGTTAGGCTCGTTGCGGGACGGCAACGGCACCGAACCCAGCGGGCCGCTTAATACCGCTCGAGTTTCAATTCTGGGCCGTCGGTAAAACGAAAACCTTAGGGCGCGCTTGGAACGCGACATGGGAGCGAAGCGTTGAGATGCAGTGATTACGTTGCCTTCATGCACGCTTCATATTGGTGTAACGCCATCTTCCGGACTGTCTCGGACCTCATTTAATTGTAAGCGTCGTGGTTTTTCCGAAAAGCCAGACATCAATCGCCCACCTAATGAGGAAATCTTGTTAGCTTTTACTTAGTTGCCGGCAGTCAAACGCATAGGGAACGGGAAGAGCTTGACAGGAGGCTAGAGCAGGTATGCCGATGGAATGCTGACAGCCCAAGTCTTGAGGTTCACCACCGCGGCAGGAGTTTACTGAGAGATGTGATAACTTTCTGTTTGTACAAAAAGTTAGGGCTTTGATGAGGTGAATAGTCCACGGTTTCCACAACATCACATAATCATGTTGAACAAGAGGGCCCCGAACCTGCACAGGCTTCTAAAGCCATGAGTTGTCCTCTGAAGCTAGCCTTATGCGACCAAGACTCTAGGTACATTCTGGGCCCTGGGTCGTCGTGATGACGCATGATCTTGGGTGCTTGTATGCGTTTCCTCAGGACGGAAGCAAGTCAATCCGTCCCTCTTCGTTTCTCACAGGAGGTTCGCAAGGTTGGCGTGGAGATAAATTTCTCACGTTCGGTGACCGGGGGTTAGCCCAAGTCTGGACTTACTAACTGAGATCCGCAAGTCTGGCGGAGTTCGTCCGTCCGGTCGCCGTTACCCCTCGTTAACTCCGTCATACGTCGTACACTGGATCGTACATCGGAGACGGATGTCTCAAGGGAAGGCCACCAATTTATTTATATCGGCGTCATCATCCATCCAGACTCACATCTGAACCATCCCATCATAAAATCACCTACAACCGCTCTATTTCCGACATTCGATCTCATCTACACTTTTCAAGCGAGCAAAACAAGGCCCTACATCAACACAATGAGCTTCATCTACAGCCAACTTTTTAAATTCCTACCCTATCCCACCGGTTCTTTTGCCGGCCAGACTGTCGTCATCACTGGCAGCAATGTGGGACTCGGCAAGGAAGCCGCACGACACTTCGCCCGGCTGGGTACCGGCAAGCTAATCCTCGCCGTGCGCAACCTGGAAAAAGGCCGCGCCGCCAAGGAGGATATCGTAGCCACCACCAACTGCGCCCAAGATGCCATCGAGGTCTGGCAGCTCGACATGTCCAGCTACGCCAGCGTCCAAAGCTTCGCGTCCCGCGTGAGCACCGAGCTGGACCGCGTCGACGTGTTCATCGCCAACGCCGGCATCGTTCAACCAAAGTACGAGAAAATGGAAGAGGACGAGGCAACAATCACCGTCAACGTCGTCTCGACATTTTTGCTCGCTCTGCTTGTGCTGCCCAAGATGAAGGAGACAGCGGCCAAGTACAACACCAGGCCCACCCTGACCATCACCTCATCCGAGGTGCATGCTTGGACCAAGTTTCCGCAGCGTAATGCACCCGACGGCGAGATCTTCCACACCATCAGCGAAAGAAAGCCCGTTTTTACGAACGACGACGTGGAGCAGCTGTACCAAGTCTCGAAGCTGCTCGAAGTGCTAGGAGTGCGGACCATCGCCGAGCTCCGCCCCGCTTCCGAGTACCCGGTTACAGTGAACTGCGTCAACCCTGGGCTCTGCCATTCGGAACTGGTCCGCGACCTCGATACGTGGGGTTTCTGGCTCATGAAGCTCCTGCTGGCCCGGACGACGGAGTACGGTAGCAGAACGCTGTTTCATGCGGCAACCCAAGGAGCTGAGACGCATGGCCAGTACATGTCCGACTGCGGCATTGCGAAACCGTCGGCTTTTGTTCGGAGTGCAGAGGGCAAGGCGGCCCAGGACCGGGTCTGGGGTGAGCTGGTACAGAAGCTGGAGGCGATCAAGCCGGGCGTGACGAGCAAGTTTTGAGTTTGTTCGTGATACCCTTTTGCTTCTTTCGCCGCCGACGAATTTCATAGTTAATGTAGGCATGTAATGAGAAATAGATATGTACAGCGATATTACTATCATTATCATTGTTTTCTTCCTCGCCCTTCAAACCATGCCTACGAACACTTGTTGCCGAGAACCGTAATGACCGCCTGCGCCGTTCGGGGGATGTAATTTCAGTCGATAGGCGTTATCGTTCGCCAGTATTTTGCCTGGGCGGTCAACTCCCTACAACTCCTTGCATTGGTTAGTAGTTATCTACGACTTGTGCGGCGAATTTGTGTCATTGCTACCACGTCTCATCAACTGAATGCGAACGGAGCACTGGACACACTGCATATCCCACAAACTAAGTCCTAGGGGGATTTACTCTAGTCGCTTGTGGTGATACGTCTAGCAAGCTCGCCTCCAACTGGAGAAACAGACAAAATGCGGTGCAAATGCCGAGCAAAGTTCTTTGCGGCCTGCCGCGGCTATTTGTGCGGCTGCTGGCTCCGTCGGCCTATCAAGATCGTTAGACATGAGAGGCGAGACCAAACCGAGTCACCGGAGCATTGCAGCAAAATCACCCTACGGCTCAAAACTTTAACCAAACCGCGGTGTGATATTTGGGGGTACAATGGGTACTACGGATCGTACGATGTCCCTTAAGGGAGATAGCGATGTGCCGGCCCCCCAGAGCAAGAAATGTCTCGTATGACAGAGCCTCGGGACAGCCATCGCCACCGGCCATACAGGCCCCGTCGTAACTTGGAACATGGGACCGGCTGCTTGATGGAACAACAACGGTCAATTTTTGGATGCCGAATCCGGCCTACGAAGACCAGTGAAGCCCACTTTGCGTCCGGCGAGGTTCCTTAATCCCGCTGTCTGGGTCGCTAAGCGACGTCGACAAATCTCCGCATCAGGCAAGTCATGCAGGTAAGCCGGAAATTGTGGTCCAGCCATGCTAACTCCGCGCCGGCCGTCAACATCATTGTCTTAGACTAACCTGTAAACCCTCAGCTCGTATTATACGACGTCGTGGACGACATTCCCTGTTGTATAAAAGCAGATGATAGTACCTTGCGTATACATCATCATTTACCATACTGTGACCAGTGCAGCTACGCCCCAACACGCCCAAGAAATTTTCACGTTCAGTATAATTGAACTTGGGGAAGGAGAATACCGTCACAAAAATGTCGAAACAGAGTCAGCCAAAGCGTATATTTCTCACCGGGGCCAGCGGTTACACGGGCTCTGTCGTTACGGAACTAGCTGTCTCGGACGGCTACGAAGTCCACGGTCTTTCGCGTAGCGATGCCAGTGACGAGAAGCTGCGAGATCTCGGTGCTGTTCCGGTCCGAGGAGACCTCACCTCCCTAGAAGTCCTCCGTCGCGAGGCCGCCGAGGCAGACATCGTCCTTCATCTAGCCACCGCATACGTCTTCGGGGGGGAACCCTACGAGACGATCAGGCCTATAGACACCGCCGCCGTGGATGCCATCGCCGACGGCTTGGCCGGTACCAACAAACCGCTTGTCGTGACGTCCGGCACGCTAGTCGTCCCCGCCGACCCCACCGGAGCCGAGACTACGGAATCGACACCGGCGGAGCAAGACCCCATCAACACCCGCATCAAAACCGAAATGCACTCACTGGGTCTCGCGAGCAGGGGAGTCCGGGTCATGTCCGTGCGGATGGCGCCGTACGTCTACGGACGCGGCGGCAGCGGCATCGCACTGTTCATGGGTATTGCTGCACAGACTGGCAGCGTCACTATCGTCGACGGCGGGAAGAACCGCACCACCGTGGTGCACGTTGACGACGCCGCGCGTCTCTTCCTACTCGCGGCGGAAAAGGGACGAGCTGGCGAGATTTACAACGCAAGCTCGGCGACGGAAGTGACGTCGCGTCAGATTTCCCAGGAGATCGCGACGGCCGTCGGCGTTCCTTTGAGAGACATCAGCAAGGAGGATGCCGTGGCGCAACTGGGACCTATGGTGTCGTTCTTTCTGTCCGTTGAGAACAGGGCATCGGGGAAGAAGGCCAGAGTGGAACTGGGATGGGAGCCGAGAGGCCCGGGCATCTTGGAAGATATTACAGAAGGCTCATATAGGGAAGTCGCGAAAGCTATTGGCAAAGGCAAAGATTGAAGACGTGGCAGTTTAGAGAAGCGGACGAGAGGAGGGGAGCAGGAGGGTGCAGTAAATATGTTTGTGGTAAAGCCATGAAGGCAAGATCATCTTCTGGTTTCATGAACAAGGTGGAGCAGGAGTGGCATATCCCGCATTTCCTATTTCTTTCCCCCTTTCATTTATGAATAGTCTCGCTACGATACCACCATAGCAGGCGTGTATCTGCAACTCGATTTCCAGTTTTCCAAGTTCTTGCTCTTTAGTTATCGCCTTCAACGACGTCAGGCAGCATCTACTTCGCATTCGCCAGATGAAGCTGCCGCTGCCAACATGGATGCTGAGCCAACTAAGATTGTGTTGACGTTTTATCTTCCTTCCCCTCTGAAATTTTCGATCTTCAATCGCCACTCAGCATACAAACCATTATGCACTGTTAGTTCTCTCCTGTACTAGAACGAGCATTCCCCTCAGTCCCGGCAACACCATACATACGTAAAACCCATCATCGTCACTTACGCACACTATGACCAATCGATGAGCCCGTATACGTATATCTGCTGGCATGAAAACAGTGTCAGTGACAGCGATACACTCCGTTCTGGGCCATTGCAGCAATATATACTTTCCCGAATAACGGGTTTGCTTGGGATCAACCCCCCCCCCCCCCCAAAAAAAAAAAATAAATGAAAAGAGCTAGAGGAAGATGATTTTGACAAGCTTGTCAACCAGATAGATGAGGGCCTCTTCGGTGACGATCCCGCAATTTCGATATTTTATTCCTCTCCAAAACACGGGGCCGCTCGGAATCGACACCGTTCAGGAGCCCAAGCAGCACGACTAGGACGAGTTACTTGCTCAGATAGATCCGAGCTTTGTTGGTTCTGACCCAACGTTGTCGATGCTTTCTCAACCCCTAGCATCAACTCCCGAAGCACCGGACGGCCACCCATCCGCGGTGCATCTCTCGCCAGCTCAAGGCCCTGTGTCCGCGGCGGCGGCGCAGTTATCTCAGAGCGGCGCTGCCCAACCAAGTGCAGGCGACACAGGCCCATGCCGCAGCACTTAGGTGTATCTGCAGAGGTTACATCATCGTGTTACTCAAGCCCCCAGCACAACACAAGATATCGGAATTACCCCGACTGGACCTGGATGGGTCTTTTTGAGTTTTGCAGCAATTAGAGACCAAGGCCCGGTGGCATACAAGTGGCGCAGAAAGGCTGCTGTGGGAGCGCTGGGAGGTCCTGAATGAAGTGCGCCGCTTACAATTAAAGATTACGAAGCGGCGCAGCCCCGAGGCACGATTACTATGATGTTCAGTTTTGCTATTGGTATTGGGTGTACCACCTGCTTGTCCGAGGTTAAACCACATTACATCTATCATCTGGTATGCAGAAGGGGCATCTTGACGAAGGCACTTGCGGAAGAGCGGGCGAAAGACACTTGAGCGTGAGCGGGTCAAAAAAGGATGCTCTGAGCCTGGGGCGTTCCCCAGGTCTTTATTACTGACTACATTCTTACAACAAAAACACTAGCGCTGCAGTTTACTTAGAATACATAGCGGAATGACAAGTTCTCCTTGTCCGTCTTGTCCTCGAACGCATGTGCGGTGTAGTCGGGAGAAGCCTCGATGATACCGGCCGCGGCCATGGCATCTCTCTTCTTGTTCTGACCGATGAGGTAGAATCGGAGTGCGATGATGATGATGATCAGAAGCGCGTAGCAGCCCAAGTGCGTGGCGAAGGCGATGAAGTATCGGGGCCCGTTCCACGAAAGGAAGACCTGAGGGCCGATGGCGTTACCGGTGGCCCAGATGATGAAGTTGATGGCGACGGCGAACTGTTTCTTGGTCTGTCCGGCGATGTTTCTGGAGATGAGGGACAGTGCAAGGGTCTGGGCGGACCAGAAGGACAGGGTGATGTAGTAGCAGATGAGAAGGCCGATGTGCTGGGCGTGGGTCTCGTTGGGAAGGGTCATGAGAAGGACGGTGCCGACGACGGAGCTGGAAAACAGAGTCAGCGGGATGATCTTCGGGTAGCAAAAAAGGGGGGAAGTGAATTGGGGGGTTTGAACTTACGGGACACAGAAGCCAAGCATGACGAGGAGGTTCTGGCCAGTCTTCTTAACCAGCCAGACGGAGCCGAGAAGGACGATGATGATGTAGAAGCCGAGGACCATGGCGAGAAGCTGGGTCTGGAGGGTATCGAAGCCGAAGCCCTTGATGATGATGTTGGCGAAGGCGCCGAGACCGGAGGTGGGCAGAGTGGTGCACAGGGCGATGAGGGAGTAGCCCCAAACCTGGGGGTCCTTGAGGGCCTCGATGGCCTGCTCGCGCTTGAACTGCTTGTTCTGGATACCGGTCTGGTTGTCACGGACACGTTCGACCATCTCCTTCTTCACGTCCTCGCTGAAGCACTTGGCACGCATGGGGGAGTCGGGCATCCAGAAGAGGACGAAGACGCCGAAGAGGACGGAGACGATGCCGTAGGCCAGGAAAAGCCACTGCCACGACTTGAGGGGGCCGCTCTTGATGTTGGTGAAGCAGTAGGCGAGCAGGCCGCCGACGATCTGCTGGGCACCATTCATCATGTACCAGTAGGTGACACGAGAGGCCTGCTCCTCACGGCGGTACCACATGGAGGAGAGGATGACGAAGGCGGGCTGGCAGGCGGACTCGAAAATACCGAGCAGGGTGCGGACGACGACGAGTCCCTTGAAGTCGGTGCAGGCGGCGTGGCAAGCCAGGACGGCACCCCAGGCGATGATGGAGAAGCTGAGGTACTTGGCGATGGGGACACGGGCGATGATATAGTTCTGGGGGTACTCGACGAAGAGGATGGCGATGTAAATACAGGTGGTGAGCCATGAGAACTGCTGGCCGACGAGGCCGGTGTCCTTCTGGAGACCCATGATGGAGGCGAAGGACATTGTGCCCTTATCGATGGCCTGGAGGAAGTAGGTGCCGATCATGATGAGGAGGACGCGCTTGTCGATCATCCTACGGAGCTCGGCGCTGCGCTCTTGGGTGATGACGATGGAGCCGTCGCCGACGTACTTTGAGAGTTCATTGTCGACGTTCTCGAGGCGCTGGTGGTCGGCCTTTTCGTACGACTGGGTGCGCTCGACCTCGTGGAAGGACTTCTTACCGGGGCCGGAAGACGTCGTGGGACGGACGCCTTCCTGCTCGTGGACCTCGGTGGATGCCATTTTTTCTTTCTTACTTTTGTGTGTTTGGCGCAAAAGACAGTAGTCTTGAAGAGATTTTCGTTCAAGCCCGTGCTGTGGATTTGATGTGAGACGCAACGAAGGACTCAGATGGTATTTGTCGTTGTTATTGGGGGGAGTGACCGGAGACTGTCTAACCTCTCAAAAAGAATGAAGAAGCTGGGCAACCTGACAAGAAGAAGAAGGAAAAGGGAGAAGGGAGATGAAGGAGGACGGGATGTTACCTCGTCCTATATATGAGTAGATGTCTCGAGTGGAGCAAGAGAGCGTCAAGGCTCGCTTTCTCTTTTCCTCTTTTGGGGGTGGTGACCGTCAACCCCGGAATGCCAAACGCCCAATATTGTCCGTCTCTCTCTCTCTCTCTCTCTTTCACTCTCCCTCCTCACTCTCACCCCCAGGTTTCTTGTTGGGATGGCCTACCGTTACCCCGGTCCAGAGTTCGGTCCCCCGCGAAAAGGGACGACGAGAGGCGGACCAGGCGGTTCCCCACGGGTCCTTGACTTGTGGGAGCCCCGGAGGCGATGTGGGATCGGACTTGTGCGCTCTGAATGGCTCTGGCGTACGGCACTAGATACGGGGGACCAGTGAGCGCTGCTCGAGGGAAGGAGGGATGCCCATATGGGTGGGCTCCGTTTGGGGCATCATTCGACCGAGATGGCGGGAGAGGAGAGGCGTGTTTGGACAGAAGACTGCATGGTACGCCCCCCTCCCCGGTAGCCTCTGGGCTGCTCCGAGCGCGTGCGTAATGGTTCCCATTGCCCCAGATACTTGGGGGAATGGGAATAAGAAGAAGAAAATGGTGTGGCATCGCTCGAGATTGGGAAAGATGGGGCGGAGAAAGGTGGGCGAGATCCGATGGTTACTGGTTAGAGCGGCACGAGTCAGGATCGGGGTTTGAAGGAGAAGGTTGTCATGGCTGGGGTTCCCATGGGGCAGGCGACAGGCACACTCGGTCGTGGGATCCGATTGTGTTTTCTTCCCTCCCCCTTCCTTTGCGAGTCAAAAAGATGGATACGGCTCGTGGGAGAGGACCGACGGCGGGCGTGAACGCATCTGTTCGTTCTACTGCTAACGGGGGAAAGGGCGGATTTCTGGGTTTGAACTTTCATGGTTGGCTCGGCTGGCGAGACCCAGCAGGATAGTGGCGTGCCGTGGATGGGATCCTCAACATCCATCGGAGTGATTGGCCGGGTCGCTGGCGCGGGAATAGAGGGCCTGGCGGCGCATCACTTTCGTCCATCGTATTAGTCAATCGTTTATTTATCTCTAGCGGAAGTGTCTCGCTTGAATTCTCACAAGTCTTCTGGAAGTCGACAAAGCTTGGTCGAGGCCATTCACGGTCAAGACACCCGTGTAGGTCCGTCTCGGACGTCGACCGATGGGTTTTTATCATGAATGATGTGATGTCGTCGGAGACCAGCGGTCAGAGACTTGGCACAATGGCAGATGGGCGCTCTCCCGGCCGCCGCATCTCTTGGAATCTCGCCGCATTTCTGGGCAGAGACACCAAGACGAATGGGTGCCAAGGTGCAGAGGCAGCGTGGTCGGATTTCATGACGGGATGCGCAGGGGTAGGGGGGTCTTGATAGTTTGATTGGTCGGGGTGGTTCAACTGATAAAGTGAATGGGGGCGGCTTGCCTCGAAGAGGGATGTCGTCGGCAAGAATCCGGGCCTTTAGGCCGGGCCCTTGGCCGGGTTGGACTTGGCTCACCAACCAAGAGTCCAAGGAAAAGCTTGATGACGGGGCGCCGGCGGCGTTGCTGGGCTTGGCAGCGCAGTCCATGGTCGTGCCTGGGGACGTGTGTGCTCAAGTTGGCGTCCTGACGATATGTTGATGCCGCCTATTATTCTTATTATCTTTTCATTGCGTTTTTGTGCGTAATTTTGTGGTTGTGAAGATGATTCCAGGCTAACATGCCACGTTGTGCTGCGCGTGGTTCGGACGACGGGGACATTCGGTAGGAGTGTGACTGAATGAGGCTATTCTCGGCCACAAGGCTAGAAGAGGCATGGCTATGTGGATAATCTGCATTGCGTCTAATGTACGGTGATGGTGATAATGGGCAGTTGCATACGCAGGATGAAGAGGTCAGGCGCGTGGCTTGCAAATCTCGTCATGCCTGGGATACACCGGCTGCGTGTACAAATAAAGGTGCCTGGACTCTGTTGTTTCTTCCAGAATGCGAAACAAGCTCCGTGTGTCGTGTCAGTCAAAAGTCGTCCATCTAACTAAGGTACCTAGTCCCGGCCCAAACCAGCATCCGCCGCGTGCCCGGTTCTGGCCAGCCCGGCGAGGGGAACCGAAGAAGCTGAGCACGTCAGGTGGCCGTCCCTTGGGCGTCTACGCGTCTCCGACTTCTCCGCAGAGGTAGGGGAAAGAGAAGAAAGGCTCGCGTTCGCCTTTTCACAGGTTAGGAAGGGGGAGAGAGGCGTCGACTACCACGTACGACGCGGCAACGCCGACCTTTTCCCCTCACATCCGTCTCCTTGTTCTGCAATCTCTTCCCCCCTTCTCCCCGTCTTTCCCCCGTCTTGCGCTCCTTCCCCCAAAGATCCAGCTGCGGAGAGGTGCGGAGATGACTTCCCCAAAACACGAACCCTAGGGACTTAACCAAACCCAAAAAAGAACCGCGGCGGGTCTCTTGGCCGGCCTCGGCCTCGATATTGTGGTCCTCGAGTCGTTGCAAAATGGACAAAAACAAGGATGATGGCGGCGGCGATGTGGTAGTCGAGCCAGATAAACATGGGGGCCCGCTGCATAAACCAGTCATTAGCAGAGAGGGGACAGCATAAGAGGCATAAAATAAAACTTAAGGAAAGGGTTGAAAGCGGGAGGGGAACTCGGGGGGACGTAAAGCAGTCAGTTGACAGAGAGCATCCCGTACAGCGTGGTGAAAAGAAAATCGGGGAAGGGGAGTCTCCACCGGCGCGGGGTAACTGGCCCGGGGCGCGGGGGAGGAGGAACCGAGCTGCGAGCGGAGTCACCCCATAACGTGTCATTTGTGATGGATCCCTGACAAGGTTGTTCTAGCCAACCACGATTGCCCCCTTATGCTTCTGTAGGTACGCTTACATACTATCTACATTATGTAGCAGAAAGTGCAGTACCTTTATTCCTTACCGCCCTAACGTACCTACCTACGACCGCTGCAGACTTTCATTACCCTCTACGAGGGCAATTAGCACTAACCAAGCACTCAAGCACTCAAGCCACATTTCAGGCGCAGGCACGTCCTCGGACGGGGTCTCCTTTCAGGGTCTTACAACGAACAGCATTGCCCCTCGTCGCGTCCTTGACACGCATCCCACAATGGGCCAATTAGTCTCGTCGTGAACAGTAGTGAGGGGTCTTCCAAGGCCACTAATGCCTCTGTAGTAAAAAACGCCAATTGGCACCAGACCGCAGTCTGGAAAGCGCGTGTCTTGGGCCCTCGACTCCCCTCGGTCTACATCACTCCGAAACCCATTGCACCCCGCCCGGGCATCCCCGGTTTCCCACTTCCTACCGAGGCGTTCTTTCCTCCCCCGCCTTCATAAGGGTTTCTACACCCAAACGGCAGTGATTCGAGACGCGTGTTTATGCTTGATTTCTCTCTCCCTCTCTCTTCGTCCCCTCCCGTCCCCTTTTCTCCCGAAGAAACCAAAACATATCCATCTGTACATAGAAACCCGTCCCTCCCTCCAACACAACGTTTGTTCGGACGAGAGCTACATGCCGCCTGTGCCGAACGATTCTTGAGACAGAAAGGTTAGTCACGCCTCTTTTCTCCGTCACACCTCCGCGGCTTGCCGGCCTTGGTGTCGCCGGTTTGACCGGTCATTCGGCAAACTGTCTACTTGGAGTCCGGCCTCCCGGTTTACACGACATACGGCGGCTGGAATCACCCTCGAACTGATGAGCACCTCAAGACTAACCATCAACATAGAATCCGGCCAACCACCGTTGTAACAAGACACTTGAAAACAAAGGCCCAACCATCACAGCCAAAATGCCTACCGCCGGAATCACCGAGCTGCACGGCGTCAAGTCGGCCGACGTGCACAAGCAGGTCAAGCAGCTGATCCACGACATGGTCAACATCAACGACAGCACGGGCGAGTTCCTCCTCAAGCTCGACGACGGCCGCATCATCGACACCAAGGGCTGGAACGACTGGGAGTGGACCCACGGCATTGGCCTGTACGGCATCTGGAAGTACTACGAGCTGACGGGCGACGAGGCCGACCTCAAGATCATCGAGGACTGGTTCCGCGACCGTTTCGCCGAGGGCCACAAGGGCAAGAACATCAACACCATGGCCGTCTTCCTTACCCTCGCCTACGTCTACGAGAAGACGGGCAACGAGACCTACCGCCCCTGGCTGGAGAGCTGGGCCGAGTGGGCCTACCACGACCTCCCCCGTACAAAGTACGGCGGTATGCAGCACATCACCTACCTCGAAGTTAACGACCAACAGCTCTGGGACGACACTCTGATGATGACCGTCCTGCCCCTTGCCAAGATCGGCCTCGTTCTCAACCGCCCCCACTATGTCGAGGAGGCCAAGAAGCAGTTCCTCATCCACCTTCAATTCCTCTTCGACGCCCCCACCGGCCTCTTCTTCCACGGCTGGACCTTCCACGAGGGCGGCCACAACTTCGCCCGTGCCCGCTGGGCCCGCGGCAACAGCTGGCTGACCATCGTCATCCCCGAGTTCATCGAGCTCCTCAACCTCACTGGCGACGACTCGCTGAGGGCACACCTCGTCAACACCCTTCAGGCTCAGTGCGAGGCCCTCGTGCCTCTGCAGGTCGAGAGTGGTCTCTGGCGCACGCTGCTCGACATCCCCGAGGAGGAGGGATCTTACGTCGAGGCTAGCGCCACGGCCGGTTTCGCCTATGGTATCCTCAAGGCCCAACGCAAGAAGTACATCGGCAAGGAGTACGAGGCCGTCGCTGTCAAGGCCGTCCGGGCCGTTCTGGACAACATCAGCCCCGAGGGCGAGCTTCTCAACACTTCGTTCGGCACCGGCATGGGCCACGACCTGCAGCACTACAAGGACATCCCTCGGACGAGCATGCCGTATGGCCAGGCCATGGCTATGATGGCCCTGGTTGAGTTCCTGCGCGTATTCATATGAGCACATGATTTTAATGCAGAATGAAATAAAAAATTATGAAAGTTAATGAACAAACATCAGATCGATTCTCCAATGATGTGAGGATGTGCCGGGTTCGGGACCGGAGTGATGTCTTGCCAAATGTTCGTCTTAGCCGGCATTCCGACTTCGGTCGTTGGCCGGACTCCCCCGGAGCCCGTAATCTCACGGTGAGACGTGTGCCCAGAATAGGGGGAGTTTGATGCTCGGCCTGATATCGACCGAGAATGGCCGAGTCCACACTGCACAACTCGTCGCGACCCTTAGTGTCGGAGTCATGGACCCTGCTCTTGGGAAGCCTTTGTCCGAGTGAGCCACTGTGCATGAATAAGGCGGTCACCAAGTAGCAGCTGAGTGCCAGCCACACAATTTCAGGGCGGTGTTCAAATCTGCCGCTAAGAAGTCGAGCGGACGTGGCGCTCGCAACAACTTTTCGAAACACGCTGAATCCCATCGTCTACCAACATCGTGTCGGCTGCGGCATGACGCAAGCCACGCACGGGCTCAGCGTTGTTGAAGATTGCTCGGTACGTCGGTGTAACTTGAGAAAGCTGCAGGTTTAGTTCCACTTGGCACCGAACAAGGCTTTCAAGCCGTGGAGGGCGATGGATCCCACGGTCGTGGAAAGATTGCATTTTCAACGAGGCCCCGGTTCAATATAGCCCGAGGCAGATGTTGGCTCGATGAAGCCGCGTATCCGGTTGCTTTTCACAGTAGGCCAACCTATAGTCTTCATAGGATTTCGCCATTCAACGTAGCGTGTATTGCATCAATCGAAATGGTATCCGAGGGTCGAGGTAGCAGGTAAAGTCTGATTGACATCTATCAGTACAGCTCGTCGGTCTTGGCGGCGGACGTTTGGCTCACGCTTGCACGAAACAGTCTTGAAATATGTTCGTCATAGCGTGTCTCGACGATCTTGGCCAGAAGAAACGCTGAGTACTGCTGTCATAGCTTGTGTGATGCTGTTGTCCTCCCCAAGTGCTAAATGGGGGAGGGGGTCCTACATTCCCGCTCGCAGCAAGCCACTACGTCCAAAATGGGCTTGGAAGCTGTGACGACGAAGATAGCTGGTTACGCATGGATAATCGGCGTGACTCCGTCGACCTCGCAGTTAAGAGCAGATGCTGTTCCTCGTCTTCTGGTGCCACGTTTGTTGGTCGGCAAGGCACGCGACAAGTCCCTGCATGCACCTAGTGTCGGAGATTTCTTTTCTCTCCCAGAATCAGGTGTCTTGAGACGGTATAGCAGTAGTTAGATAACGCCGTTGGTGGGTAGTCTCGGTTGTGCTGCAATCCGTGGTCACAAGGAAGGTTTCCCAAATCAGTCTAGCAAGACGCCAGCTGTGTGTGTTGTAGTGTCAAGTGACGGGCTGCAACTCTACGAGATTACACGAGGGGTTCCTTTATTCGTTGACGTATTAAGCATATATCTGATATTAGCACAGATCCAGTCTAAGATGGTTGGTCTGATTTGACGTGCCATGATGAACTGTTGGAGATTTGAATGTGTCGTTGCCCAAATGAAGAACTGAAAGAAAGCTAATGTGGTCGCCGTTGAGATCTCGGACGATGTGTGCCAGGTCAGAGATCAGATGGTGGATGGTCAGTAACAGACTTTCTTGTGGTTTCATGGGAACAACGTCATTGCAGCCTATGCGCGTGATCAGGAGGGGCATTGGCTGATGAAGGCACGAGGCTGGAAGGAGAGGATGGGAAGGATGGGAAGGAGAGGCAGTACGGAATACATCTCATAGAACGGTGCTAGAGGGCCTTTTTTTTTTCCTTGTTGAAGGAAAAATGTAAAATATCGATTGGTTGTTAGTGCTCAGGGTACGTATGCACGCAGAAAGCTTAACAGACATCTACCACTCAGATTGGAGATTTGAACCTTTGGCCAGCCGGTGCACGGAGCACCAGGAGGGACATTCCGACGAGGGAATTTAAATAAAAACAAATAAAAATTCCGATGGAAAATGAGGTCACCCAGGCCTGTGCGTCTGTTCCCATTGGATTGAAGGAGACGGACCATTCCACCCAGCTTTTTGCCTCGCTTGACATGAAGAGGCAGGCAGCCGCCAATTACATGCATCCTGTCGCATCCCGTCAGGTCCATCGGCCAGTCCAGCGGTCCGGCAAAATAGCGAATGTGATTAATTCTCGCTGATAACCCTCGCCGAAGAAAATCAATCGAATTTCCAAACCACCAACCATTCTCCCTTGTTACAGTCCAAAGCCAGCAACCTCTCTCCGCGCAGACAACTCCCGTTTCCTTCTCGTACTCTGTTACCAAGAAATTCCACTGCGCATTCAACTCGACCGCTTCGTCGCACATTCAGAGCACTACTTTCGTTCTCTCGCTCTCTCTCTGTTCGAGACCAGACACTCGCCCCCACGCATCTGGAGAACATTCGATACCATGCGCTGGAGGCTGCGATTCTGCATTCCATCACCGTGAGACCCTGGCAGTGGCAGCGGGGTAGCGCCCGGCCCAGCAGCTACACCCGAAGAGGATCTCAAATCTCCCACCGAACCCATCTCCGACCGACTTACCGCCGACGACCGTGAAGTCGAATTGACACTTCCTCGCCGACGTCACCGCTAGTACCAAGCATCGTCGTCCGCTCCGCCCGAGAGCCATCTACCAAGCCACGACTCGTTTAGCCAACCCCCTCATCGCCCACAATGGTTCACACCAATCTTGTCGGCGCTGCCACCGTATCTCGGACAGCCTCATCAGGCTCATTCCACGCAGGCGAACCATTTCCAACCCTTGGAAACGTCGTCGAATCCAGCCGCAGAGTCGTCATACGTCGTCAATCCACACATCGATATCATACCTTCCCGACACCACCTCCAAAGACTCCACGCGAGCAGTCCTCGGCCGAGCTCTTTCCACCTTCCGACTCCGACTCGAATGCCTCTGACGACGACCATGACCAGACTCCTCTCCCCGTCAAGCAGCTCGCCCTGCTTGCCTTCCTTTCCTTGAGTGAACAGACGGCCCTGAACTCCATCAGTCCCTACCTACCTCAGATGGTGGAGTCGTTTTCCGACATCCCAGACTCCCAGACCGGTCTATACGTCGGAATTCTTGCCTCGGCATTCGCCCTTGCACAGCTGTCGACTAACCTACTATGGGGGTATCTGTCTGATGTCATTGGCAGGAAACCAGTCATGGCCCTGGGCACGTTCTTGCTGGCCGGTTGTTTCGTCGCATTCGGCTTCTGCAGGACCTATTGGCAAATCGTCGTCGTACATGTAGCCATGGGCATGTTGAATGGCAACGCCGCCGTCGTCCCGACTGTCTTGGGCGAGGTGACGGATCGCTCAAATCAGAGCAGGGCCTTTACCTGGCTGCCTGTAATCTACTCTCTGGGCGGCATCACCGGTCCCGCACTGGGTGGTTTGTTGGTCGGCACTCTGGGGAAGCGGTACCCCTATCTCGCGCCGAACCTACTGAGTGCGGCGCTACTTTTTGCGAGTGTGGTTGTAGTAACAGTGTGGTTTGAGGAGACTCTGGAAACTACCGAGGCTGACCGCAGCGCCTTGGTTCCTGCTTGGCTACGCCAAGCTTGGTCTTGGCTCCAGAGACGCACCGAGCCACGACGGAACTCTTGGAGCGCTCGTTGGCCTCGGCGCGGATCGCAAGTCGCGGTGAGTACGTCGGACGACGAGGATGACGAAGACGATGCGGCTGAAGAGCAAGCCTTGCTTCGGCCGACATCAGAGGACGGGTCTGACGCTGGAGACGACGCCAAGTCACCTGGCGATCCGGCAACCTGGCGCCAGATTCTCAACCGCAACACTATTCTGGTGCTGTTGACGTATCTCGTCTTTCAGTTGTCCAATATTTCTTACAATAGCCTCTATCCCATCTTCGCCGATGGTACCCCGCCAACAGGCCGCGGCCTGCCGCCGAGCAAGATCGGCATCAGCTTAAGTGTCGCCGGCCTGGCAACCATTGTCTTCCAGGCCTTTCTCTTCCAACCACTCAAGGTGCGACTGGGAAACCTGGGCAGCTACCGCATTGCCTTGCTGGGTCTCGCCCTTAGCATGGCTTTGATGCCCTGGATTGGCTACCTCGACGATGAGCCGTTGTTTGGCATCGGCACCGGCTCCACCTGGCTGTACATTGAGCTGGGCATCATTCTAATCATCAAGAACATTTGCGCCGTCGGCGGCCTGTCAAGTGTCATGCTTCTGGTGAGTCTTATCCTGTAGGACAGACCGAGCTTCTATTGATGAGTTTATCATAGATCACGAACTGTGCCCCGAACCATGCAACACTGGGCACCCTGAACGGCATCGCCCAGACTCTTTCGGCCGCGGGTCGCAGCTTCGGACCCTTCGTATCCGGGGCTCTGTTCACCCTATCCACGCGCGTCCACCCAAAAGGTGAGGCGCTCGCCTGGGGTATCTTTGGTGGCATTGCCCTGCTCGGCTGGATAGCATCTCTGGCCATTCGCAACCGTGGCCTCGAGAGCGACGACTGGGTTGGTGAGGAAGACGGGACGGACGGTGAGGCAGAGCCATGAGCCGCGCCCGAAGCTCCTGGGCCTTGCGAGTCTCCCCGTCCCTCCGAAACCCCATACCGCGCGTGGTGAAAAGAATGATGTGTTTAGATGTGTGCTGAAGATGTTGCTGGGAAAATCATAGCGTTGCAAATGTCGGTAAATCTACCACAAGACGGATAAAGTAGATGGGTAAAGCGGGCATGTCACTTTTTTTATAGAACGAGGGGGGGCATTACAGGCACTACAGCCGTCAGCCGCGCCCCTCCCTCCCTCTACCCTTTCTCCAAGAAGAGAGAAAGGCAGACGAAAGTACAGATTTAGAGCAAGGATAGGCCGTTCGAGGCTGCATTCCGAATAATTGATCAAATCTTTGTTGTTGTTTTTCTTTCGGTTTAATAATACTTGAGTTTTGGGTGTTGCCACGATTCTCTGCCTCGCGCTTTCCTTTTTTGCGCAAGAAACACCAAGAAGTCGTGGGAAGCAGAAATGAGTGACGATGTACAGGCGATGGACAATGAACGGAAACCGGGGCGGCAGCAGGAAACTCCGCCTCCGCCGGCGCCGTTGGCGGAAGGTTGGGGGTACGCAGGGTGGGTGGGGGAGAACCACCAGCGACCCGACCGGGCAGGCTCCGCTCCGCAGCCACACACACACACCACACCAGCGGAATCACCGGACCTCTCTCTCTCTCTCTCTGCTTTGCTTGCATAATCTCGATTTCCATTCCTTATCTGCGAGGGTCGTCTTACAAATTGGGGAGAACATGATCACACAAACGCTCCCCCCTCGCCCCAAACCGCATCCGCCTTACCGAAGTCATCATCTTCGCCACGGGCGGCACGCCGGTGCGACGTGTCGCCGGGGTGAAGGGGGGCAAATTATGCGTCTTGTCTCATCGACGCGGCCTTCTCGTCTGCCTGTTCCACGGACATGACCGCGCGGGGGGTTACTGTATCGGGCTCGATCGCGTCCCTTCCCACCCATTTGCGATTGTGCCATGCAGTCGCGCCTTTACCATCTACGAGACGGGGGTCGAAGAGGCAGCGTCCCCAAGGTCATCATCGGCCGCCCTTGATGACGCCACACATGCCAGGTTTCTGGAATCACTCTGACGCCGAGACGGACGGTATTCACGATTTCTTTAGGACTCTTTTGTTTTTCCCTCGATTACTGGACCGATCTGTGAGAAGGAAAGGGAAAGAGTAGATGTTCTTCGTTGAATTGTGCCCATGAAAGGTTCATGAGACATCCACGCTGCTTGCCAGAAGCTCTCGTGGGGCGGTCGTGGGACGGACAGATGTATGATGCTAGATAACAGAATTCCAAACTCCTCGCGCTAATGCTCCGAAAACCCCAGGAAAAAAAAACACAGATAGAGAAACTTTTGAGTAGTGCTTGCTCCTGTTACTCGTTCCCGAATACCCCCCCCGTTGATCTTATCTATAGAGTGACCTCTCGTTTAAACTTGTTCCCGTCGTCGGTCGCCTCCTGGCACACTTCGCGAGGTTCTCGTCTGGCTGCTGGTACAGACGAGAACGCTTGCGCTCTCTTTAGTACCATGTCGGGGGGATGGACCAATGCCGCAGCATCGTGTCCACGGCCTGATTCCACTCATAGGCAAAGCAGGCCGCGAGCTGAGATGCCTCTTCGGCAGAGGGCTCGCGGCCTCCCCACATCTCCGGCTTCGCGGCCTCCAGGGCGGCGTAGCCTGAGACTAGATCACTATAGGCCAAGGGTCAGTCCTGTGTTTTCGCGTTTTCTCGATGTGTATGTGTGTGTGTGTGTGTTGCGGGTAGGAGTTCTCACTCTTCCTGGATCTTCACAAGACACAACCACGCCAGGTTCCAGCTCTTATTCGAGTTGGGGTCGTTGCGCACCCGGATGTGCGCATCGTAGAGAATGTCGCTGCAGAGCGGGTAGCTTCTCGTCAGGCCGCGGAGCTCGGTGAGAAACTGCTTGCTGTTGACGTAGTAGTCCCACGCAGCCGTCATGGGCTCTTGGAAGGCGACGGCGTCTTCTTCGTTCTCGCAGGTTGCTGCCACGCGCTCGATTCGACAGAGCTCCGTTAGGGTGTTGACTCTGTGGGTCTCGAGGGACTCGATGAGCTGCTGGACCGAGCGCTGTGGTTGCGGTTAGCTTGAAGTGTTCTTCCCGACAGCGGAAACCGGGACCCTTTAAGAGGTCATGGAATGATGTGTAAATGGAATGATGGAGTGTGTCTTGGATTATTGGTGGGAGATAGTACAAAGAAGAGGCCGTGACTAACTTGTACCGCCCTCGGCTTCTTGCTGCTCTTGGAGCTGCGATGGTGGCTGGATGACCCTCCAGAACGACCGGAACGGGACGAAGAAGACATGGTTGGTGGTAGAGGATGTATAGAGGCAAAACTTGTTGAGCCAGAGGTGACGGTGTAGGCAGTGATTTATTTGCGTGTGATGGAGACACTTGGCCCAGGAGGTCTTGAAACTCGGCCAGATGTTTGGGTCTGCTTTAAGGCGTTTGGGGCTTTGGACTGGGGAAGTACTAATGGTGATATATCTTGTCTTTTGTCGACCGACAGGGGGGCTATCAAGATTTCCACGCAGCTTGGCAAAGCTCAGAAACCTCAGATCGTTCACTCGGAGTTGACAGGTATAACTCCGGCCGTGGTCCGTATGTTCAGTGACGTCGACACTAGGCTGTCGAGTTGAGATAGCCGATAAAGCCTGGGATGTTCGTAGTCCAAGATATCCGGATGGTGCCTTATGACGACGTGCTTATGTGTATCAGCGGCTTCAGATTCAGCGAAGAGGAGAGAAAGGCTTGGGTCTTATGAAGTACCACCAACAACATGGTGGCCAGGAACGATACCACTGGTTCTTGTGGTGAAGATATAGTTGATGAGGGACCTGATTTGGACGACTACATTCAAGATGCAAGTCGATGCTGTTGACAACGGCGGGGCTTCCCGGGCCACATGTCAATACCGAGTTCCGGGTCCAGCCATGGCAGGTGAAAGGACTACACCACGCGCAAGGATGCTTCCAAATCCAGGTCTCTGTAGCCGGAGCTGAGGCTGAGGCTGATGGAAGGTATCGAGAAATGGAATAGGGAATGTATGCAGAGAAGAGTGTGGCCCGGTCAACGAAACATGGGAGAGGTAGACTGGGGTCAGGAACGGCGACGGGTGGTCAACGTGCTCCCGCCTCCAAGCCCCGATCCATCTCAAACCCCGGCTATAAAGTTGATTCCATAATGAGGAGCATGCTCGACTGTTCGAGCATGACTCTTTTACCGTCAGGTTAGAGACGCATGGAGGCGGCCTATGAACTACGATGGGTGGGATGACGACGTCGAAGCCGATAATTGGCCGGAGCACGACACATGCCCTCGAGTGAAGTTGCTGACAGAGCAAGTATATTTTTGTCTTACGGCCCTTAGACAGTGAGCGTGGACTATGACGATGCGATCGCAGTAAACCTCTACCCAGTGGGCGGGACGGCCAAGATGTCGGCGGCTCGTGCCTATGGTACTGTATGTGTCAGGCCAGGTACAAGGATTGCGGCTGCAGCCCTGTTAGGCGAAAGCAACGACGTCCGACTATCCATAGATTGTTGGGGACATGGTCAGCGGGGGGGAAACAGAGCTCTCTAGAAAGCCGACGTCAGATTTTAGCGGTGGCGTGTCCGTGGCAGGGACTCAACGGCCGCTCACCGCAAGCCACTTGCGGAGATCTGATTGATCAAAACCCTGGAGTATCTTCAGGTGAAGGGGTGGGTTGCGGCCGGTGAGTAGGATTTTCGACCACGAGAGTGGGCAGTGGCGGGGCTGCTGACAAGGTAGAGGCTTCGGATCTCTTGGCGGCCCAGAGAGGAAATGTTACGTGCTGTTGGACGACAGTGGAGATGAATCGGTGTTATTGAGTCAGTGAGGTCGAGGACGAACGGTAGACGATTGTTGACTGTGTGCAGACTATGTCGATAACGTCGTGACAGACCGGTATGTTGTTGGACCACCGTATACTTGAGCACATGTCCGGGAGGCGGTCGTGAGGCACAGGCGCAGTTGGGAAGCGGAGGATGCAACATCTCATACAAGTGGAGTAAAGCAACTACGTCGCGGTGGGAATCGAGCGACCATTCCGATGTCTGTCTGTCATGGGGGGCGGACGACAGAAGCAGTGCTTCAACTCATGTTCGCTAATGGATCTGCTTCGTCAATAACAAGCTTGTTCCGTATTGTGCCCTCCGACGATGGATATCCTGGCTGCTAGTGTGGGGGGGGATACTCCATAGGGCTGAATGTCCATCAAGCCGTTGGATACGTCGGTTGGTTGTGCTGTGCACGAGCTGCCCCGCATATCGGACTCTTGGGTTAAAAAAAGTGAGGCCTACTGGGTCTGTTGCTGAGGGATGAAGTCTGGTTGCCCAGAGAATGCAGTCATTCAGGATTTGCAATGTTAGGGAGTCCGCTTGTGTTAGACGGACTGGCGCACTGGTCCGGTGCTCCCAGAGGCCCGACAAGCACCAGGAGAAGTCTTGTCTAGACCGTGGATGCAAGACGGCGCCCGCCGTTCGGTCCCCATCATCCCGCGTGCTTGGGGGGGCTGGGCCAATGAGGCCGGCGAAGGGCTGTTTTACTGGAAAGGAGATAATACGGTGCTGAAATCTGAGGCTGTCTGCACAATTGCAACCCTTCCAGCCCTACCTGAAGAGATCGATCGACAGCTGGTGGCCGCATTACGATGCGACCGGTCGATCCTGAACCAGGACGATCCTATCCACACCATCATTGTTACTCATACTCATGTGGTTCCACGAGTGTAAGCATCGAGGACCATGATTGTTGAAGCACGTGCGATTGGCAGCGTCAAGGAGCCCTGTCCATTGTGAATATTTGGCAAGGCAGATTTCCGGATGGCCTGGGATCCGGGGTGAGGGAGGAGCAGACGAAAGAAGCGCGGCACATAGCGAAGATGGGGCGGGGAGGCCGTGAGTGACCCCAATCGACAGGTTATCCTAAGCGCGCGGGGAACGGGTCCCCACGCGCGCTTGCCTGGTTTGCTGTGTTACGGCTTCGGAGACGGGCTCGACGAGATTCGACTCAGAATGAATGATGGAAACAAGCGCGCGGGGAGGATTACGAGAGTGGATGAGACGACATGGATGTCTGTGGAAACAAAACGTCACAAGGATGGGATGGGCGTGGGGATGGGATCAGGGAAGCCGCCGCCCTCGCCCGGATACCCAACTGCGCCACGGGTCTTCCGGGAGGAGACCCACCAAACAGACTCAGGCCCCGTTCTCCGATCCAATCAAGCCCAAGGATTTCATTCCAAGAAGGAGCTCCGATTGGCTGCGGATGTGGCTCGTGAGTTGGAGAAAGCAAAGTCGCTTCAATAGTACTATACGTCCCGGGTCCCTCTTTTTGTTTCCTCAGCCATCCGGTTCCTTCAAGACGAAAGGATTCCAAGCATTCTCAATCGGGGTCCATTTTTCAATCGAGAGGGAGCCCGTGTTTCCCTCTTCATAATTGAACGACTAGTTTGGGGCACTGCGTCCGTACGAGATGAAGTTAGCGCGTGTCATGCACCGAATGTTTCCTCATTCCAACCTCGTCGATTCCTTCAGCGAACTTTCCAAAGCACCCCCACGGAGCGATTCTCCGCAGAACCCCGCGTCACTGGGCATTCCATCATCCCGCCCGAGCACCCTGCCAGCATCAGTCACATCCGAGGAAGCCAGAAATCGAAACTCGGATTTGCAATCGGGTTTCCGCTTTTGACATCCTGTTCCACCCCTTGGCCGCATCAAACTTGCATCTGACAGACAATACGTAGTACCGTTGTCCACGGCGGCCGACGATATGTAAGCGTCCGCGCATAATGTGACGTGATGTGTAAGCCAGAAGAAAGAGACAGAATTTTTTTTTTGAGCAAAGTCCGTGACGAGGAACTGCCTCAACGCCGAGCTGCCTTCGAGATGCGTGAGAAGCTGCTTACCTGACTGAATTGTCGACATGAATGAGGGTGCTAGAATGACGCTCTGATTCTACCCTTCCGAGTCAGTGTTCCCATGATTATGCGCGTAGGTCGACGTCGACATGCTTCCGCTTACATCATGACAAACACCCGGATTGCTTCGGACATATCAGCAACGCAGTCCTGCTGACCACATCCCGTGGGCCCCCGGCGGCCTTCCCCTTGAATCCCCTCGCATGCCCCTAATGCCCCAAACACCACGTGGGCAATTGAGACAGCTGCTGCTGTGTAGAAATCATTCTTACTCGCATTTAAGAAAGAGTGGGCAGCTTCTTATTGGTGACTAAAGTCCCCGATGTACTACGTCCGGCCCGTGAGGCTCGCCCTGTCACCATACATGCCATTCCGTCCAAAACACTCTAATTCCAGTGCTGTAATCTCTGAATCGCGGCCCGCAACATCGAAGACGCTTTCGTCAGGCTTGGGTCATCATACACTCAGGTTTGATCTATTTTCGCCGGGCCGGGTTGTTTGAGTGTCGCGGGCTCAAAAGGTCTTCATCTACTTACTGCACACGCGAGTAATCAGAGACGGGTTTCATGGTGGCGAAAGAAGCGTTTCAATTACCAACAACCTTGTTTGGTAGTCTAGTGACAGCGGACAATCCCAAGGGCACCAGTACGACAGGGACACTTGATGTGGAGGCCGTCAACGACGTAGTCCTTGCAACCCTACGAGGAATTACCTCCTTTGTGCCTGCTCAGCAATCTAATTCTGATGTAGAAGCCCGCAACCATAATGGGCAAAATTCAATGAAGGTGGGCTTTGGATTCCCTTATTAACAAGGCGTACTGAGCAATAGCAGAAAAGAGATCGTTTGCGGAAAGAATGCTCCGTGGCATTCCAAGTACCCATAAATAGACCGTTGAAGAAGCAGCGAGTTTTAAGAGAGACGATGTGCCTCGGCTGGATAACAGTTTGCAAATCTACAAATCCTTTGAGTACCTATACTACATTTATCTTCATGTGAAGACAACATGAACCACGTTCAGTTATCAGATCCATGCTCAAATCCCAAAATTTTCCATTCATGAATTCATCACCTTTGGCAGCTCACCAGCTGCCGACATTAGACAACTGCCTTGAGCTCTCGCCAACAAGGAAGGAGTACTCCCCTGTCGTGACCATGACCCAATTTTGGTGGTTGACGTCCCAGTAGCTGAGGTCGCGCCGAGTGAGGTTGAACGTGACCGTCTTCTTCTCACCCTTTTCCAGGTTGAACTTGTCGAACCCGCGGAGGACCTTGACGGGGAAATCCACGACAGGCACATTCTTCGGGTAAGCTAGATACAGCTGGGGAACGACCTTTCCGGCAACGGCGCCGGTGTTGGTCACGTCCGCCTTGACAGTGACGAAGGTCTCCCACAGGTCTGGGTTCCCGCCCTCCTCCCCGCCGGCTTCGGACAAGGGTTGCTTGACGTCGTAGCCGTCCGGATAAGGGTAGGAATCCGTTGATATGTCACCCACGGTGTCCAAGTACGGGTAGACATACTTTTCGAGCTTCTGGAATCCTTCGGGAAACAATGCCTCCTTCTTGTTGGGAATCTTGTCGCTGAACTTGGGTGGCTCCGCGGCTGGGGCCGGACGAGGTGAGGGAAGTGCGCTCTTGGGCTTGATACCTTCGACGACGACATTGGAGAATTCAAAAGTCGTGTAGGATTTTCCGAATCCGAACTCGAAGCGCGGTTCGATCTCCTTCTTGTCAAAGTGTCGGTAGTCGATGAACAATCCCTCGGAGAAGTTTTGTTGAGGTACAACGCCGTTAGGCAGGTAGAGGACTTGTCCGGCTGGCCCGAAGTCCTTCAAAGACTTTGGAATCGTATACGGCAGCTTGCCGCTAGGGTTCACATCGCCGAAGATGACATCTGCCAGAGCGTTTCCGCTCTCTTGTCCCGGCAGGTTGGCGTAGAGAACAGCCTTGACGCCGGGATGCTCTATCCAGCGTTCCATCTCCACAGGTCCGACAGAGTGTATCACAACAACAGTGTCGCCGCCTTTCAAGCTGCCTTCGCTCTTGCCGCAGTTGTCGGCTACTTGGACAATCAAGTCATCGCCTCCCTTATGCAGACGGAGATCATTTCGGTCTCCCTTGATGCCATCTGAAGATAGAAAACCTTCGCCAGAGTCTGCGTTAGCAAACACGATGCAGACATCCTGATCGTGCAGAATAGACGGGTTTTTCTTGAACGGCAGCGAGTTAGTGAGGTGTTCGGAGATTTCGACCTTGTCGGACTTGAAGCCACGCTTCAAAGCATCGACGGGAGGTACTAAATAGGGGAACTCGACTGCGCCGCTACCCCAGCCTGAGCCTAGAGTGCCCTGGTTACAGCCGCGATCTGCGCAATAGTTGGGCCCGTTGCCTGGGCCGGCGTCCTCGCCATAGATTCCGATCTTCAATTTGCCTTCATGGCGCTTCCGCTTAGCGTCAATGAAGCCTTCTCGACTGATGGGTAGCACGTCCTCATTCTTGAGGAGAACGATGCCTTCGGCAGCAACACGACGTGCAATGTCCGCGTGGTCGGCCTGGACGTTCACGTATTTGTTGACCTCAACCTCCTTCTGCGGCGTCTTGCTTCCAGGAGAAATCACTCCCATCTTGTCATTGGTCCAGGAGGAAAAGTTAGGCAGCTCGTTCGGGAACAGCTTCTTGTCGTCCTGTCCCAGCTGATACCATGAAGCCACGATCCGGACCACCATGTCGTTCAGTCTGTCAACCGGGACAGAACCGTTGAGCACAGCCTTGGTGAGTTCAGGGCCCCAGAGAGATTTGCCGTCTTGCCAAAAGAGGCCATCTCCAGGCATAGTCATGTCCAGGCCCGCCAGCGCGCTGCCCACGCCGCTCCTCTGAGCCAACCAATCGCTCATGACGAAACCTTGAAAGCCCATCTCGTCCTTCAGAATACCGTTGAGAAGCTTGGAGTTGTCGCATGCGTACGAGTTGTTGACTTGGTTGTAGGAGCACATTACACTTGCGACGCCGGCCTTGACAGCATCCAAGAATGGCCAGGCGTATAGTTCGTGCAAGGTTCGGTCATCGATGTTGCTGGAAATGGCGTTAGGAAGGCCCCATTCCCAACTCTGACGGAAGTGCTCCTGCTCGTTGGCTACGAAGTGCTTGATGGTAGCCATGACGCCCTGCTCCTGAATACCTTTGATAGTCTCGGCGGCAGCAATACCTTGCAAGTAAGGGTCCGCACCGAATCCTTCCCAATTGCGACCGCCAGCTGGCATGCGACCAAGCGGACCGACACAGGGACCCAACAGCACGTTGATGCCCTTTCCTCGCGCCTCCAGACCATGGGCTTTGCCTCGCTCATACATCAACTCCTTGTTCCAGGTAGCGCCGACAGTGACACCAGCAGGGAAGGCCGTGGCATTGTCGGCGAATCGGAGACCAAGGGGACCGTCTTGCAGTTGAAGCTGAGGGAAACCAACGTGAACGGCGGGACCAGTCGTGCCGACTGCGAGGCCCATCATCCAGCCGGTCCCGGTGGTGATATTAACCTTCTCGGGTAGTGTCATTTCGGAAACCAGATCGCGTGCCTTCCTGTAGCTCTCAGCCCACTTCTTGGATATACCGCCTTTCGGAGTCGGATACCAGGGTGGCGACAGGCCGGTGGGTGGAGGGCCCTTGAACTTCTTGTACATAACAGCTCCTCCGGCGCTGATGGCGATCCACATGGCGGTCAGGAGAGCGAGCACGAACAGGCACAGCTTTGAGCGGCCCTGAAGCGGCCTCTTGATGGCTGCGAAACAGCCATTGCGGGCACCGGAGAGAAAGGCAGTCTTGGAGAAGATGGATTTCTTTGGAACATCGCCATTGAGATAATCGGTCGCATCAATGTCAGAGCCGTCTTCAGAGTTTCTGTCGTATGAGTGGCGGGATTTGTCACCCAGAAGGCCTTCCTTGCTCGGATCCATCACGGGACAGACCGGTATAGCTGACGGGAGCTGCTATAGATCGGCAAGGGCTGAGCTTTTGAAGAGTAGTAGATTGACTTGAGGTAACGCGAGCCAAGAATCAACGGCTTTCGGGAGAAGGGAGGGAAATAAAGGCAGGAGATGGGTTGAGATATGTGTCGAATGAGCACACCAAGGCCGATCTAGCGACAGAAGGTGGTAGCACGGTTCGGCCGGCGGACCATTGCTTGATGCGCCGCGGATTGTGGGCGGTGTAATAACTGAGAACGGCGATGAATAGTTACGTCGCTGGCTACGACAGTTCAGTTGTCCGCTAACGAAGACGAGGACTGGCAGGGAAAAGGTCCTCAGAAGCCGGCCTGCTTTTCCTGAAAATGCCTAGCAGTGTAGTTGGAAGACGAAAGATGATTTAGAAGGAAGAGAAAAAAGTCCCAGTCGAGGTTGAGGTCAGACGGCAAGTCAGGTCTGTTCCCCCCTGGGTTTCGGGCTGCAGCTCGGCTGCTCCCATTGCATTTTAGCGTTCGTAGCCATGCTAACAGAGACGGGACCTGGGGGAGTTCTCAGTCGAGTTGAAACAGAGGACGCCCCAGGAGGGGGAAGCACTGGTCCCCACCTCCCACACTGGGATCGCCTCTCCCCTGTCCTGACCTGGGAGTGACGTCGAATCCCCTTCAGCGGTCCTCGAGGCCCGCTTCCTGTAGAAAACTCTGGATGATTGGCGCGGCACATCGGCTACACGGGCCTAGCGGGCTTTTTTTTTTTTCTTGCACCTTACCTTAGGTACCTAGGTACCTTCGGAAATGATTCCCTTCCCATCCCCGCCAGTAGTTCTTCGCGCTTCTGGTGTACCCAATGCATTGAGGTATCAAATGCTACCTGTGCTGCTCTCGTTCCATTATCTTGGTTTTTGACACAGGACCTCATACCGAAGAAGATGCTATTTGTCCGAGGCACGGTAAGCAACTATGATACTGGGCGCCTCCCTGATCTCGTCGTTGATCAACTCGTGCGACTCAAACAGTTTATGACGCCTAACAGATGGACCGAGTTCAACACAGGAAAAAGCAACCTGTTATGGGCCTTCTCGCTCGTACTTCTATTCTGGTTGGTCGTTGCAGCTGAGACCCTCTGTTTCAATTTGATAAGTTATCTTAGCACGAACGGTATTGTCGGCTGTCAACAACCTGTTAGGCTGACTCGATAGCTAGATTCACGTTGGCATCCCGGTGCAAGCTTGGGATTTACTCGGCGAAGACATGCACGATGACTTGGACGCCTTACCAAGTAGGAGGCCTTTAGCTTGGGCTGGAGCGGCCACGGAATTTAATATCCCTGTCTGATGGCACGGTACTGGCTCGAAGTCTAACTTCAAGCCAACTTTATGCCTATGCGCCTTGTTCTACATGCAGTCGCTTACCATACGTAGTTCAGTTGTGATTCAATTCCAGACAGGTTGAACGTAGAGTGCATATGTTGATAGCCTTCTGCTCGAGAGACTTCAGGCCTATTGCGTTGGTGACATTTTCCACAAGAAGCAAAAGGCAGCAAGTGTTTAGAGAGCATTGTTCATCTTTAACACAACAATTGTGTGTCAAATGTCCTCTTTGGCATTGAGACTACTTGTAAACATGCGCATATCAGTCGAAACGACGCAAAAGTCCCGTCGAACAATGCAGTTCTTGAATTCTGCTCAAGGCAAAACGTGGTTTAAATCGACAGCGTTGAGCCTCTTCTCTTTTATTCCCCCCTGAGGACAAACGCACGGTGGCCCCGGCTTTTCAGATGGTGTTTCCGCAACTGGAGCACCGCGAAGGTGGCAGCAGACATTTCCAGAACACGTGAACGAACTTCCGTTATCGGTATTTAGTTGTCGGGTAACTCAGCCGAAAGCGACGTGAACAATGGAACACACAGGAGCAGGAGCAGGAGCGCCTTGGATTGGTAATTCGGGCATCAACAGCCATTCGCAGCGGAGCGAAAAATGTGAGGTACGGAGCAGCGGAGTACGTACTTTAACAGAGTCGAGGGGCAGCGGTGGAGATGAGTATGGCATTCGGGCGAATCAGATGTCTCTGATAGGGAACGGGATAAGTAAAAAATTTCACATGGGTCAAGGATGCGATTTTGCTGGTGGATAAGCGACAAAGAAGGGGAAATCAAGGTCTTACGCCTGAGCGTACCCAATCTAAAAAAAAAAAAAAAAAAAA
>MPGH01000017.1:1720056-1871265 GCA_001937105.1 Colletotrichum chlorophyti
ACACTTCTTCCATCTAGTAGCTGACAGCGAACCGCTCTCTCTTCGCTTCTACAACTCACACAAACACACAACTCGAGTCCGCGAGAGAGAGGACTGACGAGAAGAGCATCATTGCGAAAATATCCCTTCCCTTCCCTCCTTCGAACCAGCAGAAGAGAGGTCCTCTTTTTCGCGCTCTTTTCCGACCTCGACACCCCTCCTCCCTCTCCCAGTCTCTTTGAAAATTCCCCTTCGCAAATTCGAAAGAGCAAAAAAAGGATTGTTATGCCTCACCCTGTAACCCCGCCCTTATCGCATCAAGAATATCAGCCGACCATGACCGTCGTGGCCAAGGGCGATGCCCCTCCCCCGCCGTCACAGGAGGAAATCTCCGCCTTCCTGAACTCCATCTTCACCGCCGCCACGTCAGCCGCCTCTGTCGACGCCGCCTACGGTCTCTGCGAAGTTCTGAACAACACGGTCGGATACTGGGGTCTGCATCAATATGGCATCGTTGCCGAGATCAAGAAGGCTGCCGCCAACAAGAAGTCGGGCCAGCTCCGCGAGTCGGCACAGAACCTGCTGGGTGCGCTCTTTGAGCGTCTTCCCCCCAAGTCGCCTTTGAGCGAGGTTGTTTTCTTGCTCCAGGATGGCGGCTTGGTCGCCTGCTCCCTCGACGCTCTTGCCGACAAGGGCTCCGTTGTCCGCGAATCCGCCCAATACGCTCTGGACGCTCTCTTCAACAACCTGAGCCCCGAGGCTCTCGTTGTCGGTCTTCTGCCCTGCCTGACCACCTACCTCTCCAAGAAGACCGGAAAGTGGCAAGGAGCTGCCGCTGCCTACAACCTGCTCCAAAAGATCGGCGACAAGGCCAAGCAGACCGTCGGCTCAACCCAGGAACAGGCCGAAGAGCAGGATGTTCTTCGCGAGGCTATGGGAACCAAGCTGGCTGGTCTCATTCCCATCGTCGAGGCCGGCATGCACGACCTCAAGACCGAGGTCGAGAAGCAGGCCGTGCAGACCATGACCTCGCTCACTGCCCTTCTCTCTAACGACGACGTCGCTCCTCGCATCCCCCTTCTGATCGACACCATGCACCACCCTTCAACCGAGACGCTGCGCAAGGCTATCCATGCCCTTTCCATGACCACTTTCGTCGCCATCGTCACCTCTCCCGTCCTCGCTCTCTTGACACCTTTGTTGGAGAGATCCCTCAACACCCCCACAACCGCTCAGGAAGTTCTGCGCCAGACCGTCGTCGTCGTTGAGAACCTGACCAAGCTTGTTCACGACCCTATCGAGGCCAGAACGTTCCTGCCCAAGCTTCGTCCCGGTGTCAAGGGCGTTTACGACCGCGCCTCCCTTCCCGAGGTCCGAGAACTGGCTAAGAGAGCGCTGGATGTCATCGAGAAGGCCATGGGTGACGACAAAGACGTCATTGAGCGTGTTTCCGGCGACGATGTGTCCAAGATCCTCGACGCTGAGATCAAGAAGAACGGCGGATTGGCTGGCCACGCCGACATTTACAAGTTGGCTCGTCCTTACATCTGCGACCAGGTTGCCGAGGACGTCAACCACCGTTTCGTCAAGCGCATCTCCGCCAGGATCGCCCCTTATCTCCAGGCGCTGGTCCAGACCGCTGGTGCCAACACTGCCATCGCCGATGCCATTCAGGCACACTACATTGCCGAGGACGAGCGCAAATATGGAGTGCCCGAGAAGGAGGACGATGGAGAGACGGAAATTGTCAACGCCCATTTCTCCCTTGCCTACGGTGGTATGCTGCTGCTGTCCCACACCAACCTGAGACTGCTCAAGGGTCACCGCTATGGCCTCTGCGGTCGTAACGGTGCCGGTAAGTCAACCCTGATGCGCAGCATTGCCAACGGCAAGCTCGAGGGATTCCCTCCTCAGGACGTGCTCCGCACCATCTACGTCGAGCACAACCAGGGCGAGGACGCGGACATTAGCATCCTGGACTTCGTCCTCAAGGACTCAGAAATTGCTGCCCGCGGCCGCGAAAAGGTCATCGAGGTTCTGGCCGAGTTCGGCTTCACCGATGGACCTGACGGCCGCCAATCGCACAAGGTCGGCTCTCTCTCCGGTGGATGGAAGATGAAGCTGGCCTTAGCTCGAGCCATGCTCAAGGGTGCCGACGTCCTGCTGCTGGACGAACCTACTAACCACTTGGATGTTGCCAACATTGCATGGTTGGAGAACTACCTCAAGACCCACCCGGAGATCACCAGCTTGATCGTTTCTCACGACTCCGGCTTCCTTGACAACGTCACTACCGACATCTACCACTACGAGCCCAACAAGAAGCTGGCGTGCTACAAGGGCAACCTGGCCAGATTCGTCGAGCTCCGCCCCGAGGCCAAGAGTTATTACACTCTCTCTGCCTCCAACGTCCAGTTCAAGTTCCCGCCCCCGGGTATCCTAACTGGTGTCAAGTCCTTGACGCGCGCCATCATCCGCATGACCAACGTCTCTTACCAGTACCCCAAGGCTCCCAAGCCTTCCCTAAGCGACGTCTCCTGCCAGCTCACCCTGTCCTCTAGAGTGGCCATTATCGGCCCCAACGGTGCAGGCAAGTCCACTCTGATCAAGATTCTCACCGGTGAGGTTATTCCTACCACCGGCCGGGTTGAGAAGCACCCGAACCTGCGTATCGGCTACATCAAGCAACACGCTCTGGAGCACGTGGAAATGCATCTCGAGAAGACGCCCAACCAGTACCTGCAATGGCGTTACGCCAACGGTGACGACCGTGAGGTCCACATGAAGCAGACTCGTGTTCTCTCCGACAAGGACCGTGAACAGATGGACAAGCTCATCGACCTCAAGGATGGAAAGTCCCCCCGTCAACTCGAGGCTCTTGTCGGTCGCCAGAAGTACAAGAAGACCTTCCAGTACGAAGTGTAAGTGATCCGCCTCCTTCCTGAACGCTATGTCACCGGCACTAACGCAACGCAGAAAATGGCGTGGCTGGCTCCCTAAGCACAACACTCAGGTCTCCCGCGAGACGCTGATCGAGTGGGGCTTCGATAAGCTCATCCAGGAGTTCGATGACCACGAGGCCTCTCGCGAGGGTCTCGGTTACCGCGAGCTCCAGCCGACCGTCATTTCCAAGCACTTTGAGGACCTCGGCCTGGACCCCGAGATTGCCAACCACAACGAGATCGGCTCTCTCTCCGGTGGACAGAAGGTCAAGGTCGTCATTGCGGGCGCCATGTGGAACAACCCGCATCTGCTCGTCCTCGACGAGCCGACCAACTTCTTGGATCGTGACTCTCTCGGCGGTCTCGCCGTCGCCATCCGCGAGTTCAAGGGCGGTGTCATTCTCATTTCCCACAACGAGGAGTTCGTCGGCGCCCTGTGCTCGGAGCAGTGGCACGTCAACGATGGCCGCGTCGCCCTCCGCGGCAACGCCGCCATCAACCTCAACTCCTTCGAGGACAGCAGCGTCCCCGCCAGCGCCGTGGCCTCGACCGCCGTGTCAAGCGCCGTCAACAGTGCTCTCAACAGCGCCGTCAACAGCGGTGCCGAAGACAACACGGAACTCAAGTTCAAGGCCAGGAAGAAGAAGAAGAAGACCAAGAAGGAGCTCAAGGAGCAGGAGGTCCGCCGCCGTCTGAGACACATCGAGTGGCTTAACAGCCCCAAGGGAACGCCTCACCCTCCCGACACGGATGACGAGGAGTAAAGCGAGCGCCGGACGAGTCGATGGTAATATGAGCGATACCTTGTGTCTGATTTTCGTTTCTTCTGTGTGTCGTCGCATGGGGGAAAAAAAGAGAGTGTGTGCGTGGTGGCATCACACCATCGCCTCTTTGATGGGAAAAGTTGGAAATTTCTTTTTATCCTTTTTTTTTTGTCATGACATAGAAACAGTGGCGCTGTAGAAAGAGCAGCCGGCTGTAGAGACACTCAAGGCAATGGTGTCACGAGGAGGGCGAGAAAAATCCCTCCTCCCCTTTTCCCCCCCTTTTCCGAGTCTAGACGGGGATGGATAGAGTAGGCGTTCTGCATATAGACGGGATGGGATCGGCGGGGTCCTTTTTGTGATTTCTTTTTTCCTTCTTTTGTTTTGTTCGATTGTCCGATAGACAAGACAAGACACCACCCTCCTAGACAGCCAGTTCTGAATGATGGAATGAATCGGTATTATCACAATTCTTGGCCTTCTTCATTCGCATTTTGGTGACTCGAAATCACATCTGCCGCAACAACAACAGGGATGCAGGGAGGGACTTAATCTTTGCTTGATTCCCAAATAGGTGGTCTCTTCTTCCACTCCTGCATCATTTCTTACGTGGTGAAAGTCATGGTGGGCTAATCAATCATTTGCATTCTGATCATACTCCACAGGCGATCTCAAGCATATACAGGGCGGGGCAATGAGATACCTGCAGACTGGACGAATCTCACCATGATATGAATGGATCGAATTTTTTTTCTTTTTCAAAAGTTTTGTACGCAAATCTGAATGGAATGCCTGCTTGAGAGCTTCTAGAGCTCTGTCCGGTGCTGGACCTCCTTGTAGTGCAATAACGCTTCCCGTCTATTTACCAAGCCCGAACGTTCCCGTTATCTCATATCAACCCTCATAGGTAGGCCGTAAAGGAATAATTAAACTTTAAATCTTACTCGACAATGGCAAAGATATTTTGCATGACATGTTGACGTTGTAGAAGAAGAGGAGATAGGAAAAATAAGCCGAGAGTTCCCTTGTTCCATCGTGTCTTGATGTGTTCAAGTTTGGTTAGGTATCAAGCTTCGGTCGCAACTCCGCCCAGTTGTATCTATACCGATGTCGGAAAAGCAGTGGCCACCCCGCTGTTGGGTTATTGCCCAATTCAATGTTTTTTGTCGCCCCTTGGAGCCTGTTTAAGAATATGAATAAAGTACGGCATGGATCGTTTACCACGAGAAAGTCATGAGCGCAGGGTTGAGGGCAATAGGCAGGAGCAAGTGGCTAGCCGCGACAGTGGCCATGGGGAGGATGGCGACGAAGTCGGTAATTCGCCAATCCCACGGTATGAAGGGGGCGACTGCCAGGATGATCATGCCGGCGATGAAGACGCAGGCGAAGAGCATGGAGAATTTGAACTAGACGGAAGACGTTAGCGGCAGCTCAAACGCAAGCTAAGGGATGACGTCGGAATGGATGGCCATCAGTAAGCGCCACGGGGGAATGTGGACAAGTCTGATTGAAGGTCTGAAAAAGACTGCGAAGCGGGGAATTTATTTAAAGAGCTCACCTTCTTCAAAACCTTGGGCACCTCAATGAAGAAGTTGGAAAATTCAGCCTCTTTTGACGTCGCACCCCACGTCATGTCGATTTCGAACATGTGAGCCAAGAGAGCCTGGCTGACGTGCAGACTCAGGCCACCAAGGAAAATAGCAAGCAGGAAAGTCCACTTGAGATTTTCAAAGAAGGCCCACAGCAAACTTTTCTCGCCCAAGCGGTAACGCATAATGGCAAGGGCGACGTTACCAAGACCGTTGAACACGATAATGATTGAGAACCAGACCTGCCACGAATCGACGTAGTACTTGTCGAGGTAGCCGTTGTACCAGCCCATCAAGAAGTAGTTGACGGAGGTCATGATCCAGGCGGCGCCGATAGCGTAGTAAGTGCCGATGTATGAGATAACGGTAATCTTAGACGTGAAGCGGATGTTACTGAACAGAAATCTGCGGAACAGCGGAGTAAAAGGGCCCCTCCAGAGCCAAGTACGGATCGGGTGGAACAGAAGCTCGTTGCAGCCGTATGCATACTTCTCCCATCGGGCGAGTTCATCGTACACAGTGAGCGAGACGCCTTCCTTGAACCCTTCTCCGGCCCAGGCAGCTAAGCGAATGATATAGCCGTTGCATTGGAGACGAAGCGACATGTCAAAGTCCTCGGACACGTGGGACTCGGACCAGAACTTTTCATACCCATCCTCGTCAAAGTAGCCGACTTGCTGGATGGCGCTCCAGCGAAGAATGGCATTGTGACCGACGAACGGGGCCACATCGCCGTTGGAAACAGTGTAACGAATGGCGCTGTAGATGAGATTGGTAAAGAAGGTGATGCCGTTCTCAAAATAGGTGTTAACAACCTGCATCACACCGGAAGAGAACTGCATGATGCCAACATCAGGAGATTGCTCCATTTCAGAAACGGCGTCCAGCAAGCAATCGGAAGGAATGCGGGTATCGGAGTCGATGATAAGGATGTAATCGCCGACACGAATGTTGCCGTCCGCCCAAGCACGGCCATTTTCCTCGAGAACCTCCTTCAGAGCTTGTTCATAAGCCTGGGCTTCGTCATGCTGAGTCCACTCGATTGGTCGTTCGATGGCCTGGAGCTTCTCTTCGACCTTGCAGGAAATCATGAGAGCAAAGTTCATGTTGGACGCCTTCTTGAACTTGCCCTTGCGGACAAAACCGTCTTCACCGTGCTTGGGTCGCGCGACCCAGCCGATGCTATGGTCTGCGTAGAACTCGATGCGAGCGCGGCGTTCCTCCTCGGAAATCAACTGAAGACCGTCATCGTTGATAAACATGTTGGCAGAGCCGCCTTGGAGTTCGTACGTGGACATGGCCTGCTTGATGGACTTAACCGTGGGAGCGATGACGCCGCCGAGACCCTCCTTGTACACAGGACACTGAACAGTGACGTGAGGCAGAATGGAGCCCTGCAGTCTTGGAGAGGTGCGCGCCGAGTAGAACTTGGAGTTGATCGTCAGTTGGCGGATAGGTCCGAAGATCTGGGCCAAACAACCGACGATGACCTGGGCGAAGAAGAGGGTGAAGAAAATCTGGATAGGGAAGAGAGCGACGAGGGCCAGACGGAGGTATTCCCCGTCAACCGACACTTGAATTGCGAGTTGTCTCCATGCAGCGCCAAGCGAGACGACGACAAGAACGAGAGTAATTGAGACCAAGTAGGTGTTGAGGAGGTGAACGGGGCGCTTCTCGGGCTTGATCTCACCACTCTCCTCGTCAATCTCGACCTCCCCGACGTTGGGACCTCTCTTCTCGTCGCCCTCCTCGTCCTCATTACCCGCTTTCCAAACGAGTTCCATCAACTCAGACTCGATGGCCTTGGCTCTCTGGACAAGATGAAGTGCGTCGTCGTCCCATACGACCAAGAGGCCCTCCGAAGCGACAAAGGCTGCGAACTGGTGCTTCCTTGCTCTCGGAATATCCTCAATTGTGGGGAGAATCTGCACTCGAAGGCCGTTGGCCAATGGTACGTCGACTGCATCAGGCATCCATTGAAGGAACGTCTTGATGACACGAGAGTTGACCGTCATAGCACACTATTTGCGGCGTTAGTCAACCTGATCCAAGTGGAGATGGCAGCGCGGCAGGTACATACCTGAACATTGAGAGCTGCGCAGGCTGCGGCAAACGGCGAATTGCCGAGTTGCGGGGGGCAGGCGATGTAGTGACCCCTGACCTTGCGCAGAAGCACACCTTCGATTTCCCCTGAGCCATCGCTGACCCAGAGTTGGGAGCATTGTTGCTGGTAAAGGTAGTTGACCATGACCTCGTGTTTGATATCGTCCATGAACATGGAGCTGCCATTTGAGCGTGTTGATCGGCCAGATATGGACTGGGGTCGAGAGTTGAAACGAGGAGTAGGCGGCTGGAGTTCCATGTCGTTGGCACTTGTTCTGTTGGAAGTGGCCTTTTCAGATACAGGGCCCGAGTTGGCACGCTGTGGTGGGCTGCTGCTGCTGGGCGCTGAAGGCTTTTCAGCCTTGAAATAGTTGCTAATGCCCATCTTGCTACTGGCTGGCGGTTACGTCGGGTTTTGACGCTTCAAGTGCTCTTGCAAAAGAGAGCGCGGAGAACGACTTGCCTCGCAAGTATTCAACGAGTGCCGCTCGCCAGATGGGTACTGGTGGAGATTCTTGACACACATGTCAGTATCAAGATTGTGAAGAGTTCGCTCTGGCATGGCATGACAAGAAAGTACCTCTGGAAGTTGCACAAAAGCAATGATGTGAAAGCTGTTGCGCCTTAGGAACGAACGAATGAGCGGAGCTTCGTCGAAGAGAACGTCCGGCACGGAGTCGTATCGAAACTTTCCGGGGAACGAGATGATCAGATCGGACGTTGAATGGGTTGCGGTAATGGAGCGAATGTAAAGGCTTCCAAGTGGAGCCTGGCGAGCAAATGTAACGATTGGAATCGAGTGATTAAGCGAACATTGAGGCAACACGACGACTGGGTTGGCGGGTTCACTTGATCAGGCGACGTCAGGAATCCGGACCAGAAGGAAAGCGAGAAGCCGATGAGGAGGCACAAAAGAGTGCAAACCTCAGGTCTATTCCTGGAGGGCCGCGTCGGGATTAGAGGCGCAAACTATCTCGAGGGATGGACGAAGGGAAGAGGAGCTTGACGGTAAACGAGGACGAGGGAGGGATGAAGAGGATATTGAGGGGAGAAAGACCCACGACGAACAGTGGACAAGAAACAAAGTCAGCCCAATTGGGCAAAGCGGCGATGAGCCTCGCCAACACGACCAGGGGTGAGTAGGCAATAATGCAATAAAGCAGCAGTTTCTCAAAGCAAAGACAGGCGGGTGAGAGTGAGTGTAGTGGGTGAGTGGGTGGGTTGGTAGGGAAATGCTTCCTTGGCCGAAGCTAAGGTCAGACAGAGCCCGGGGGCCAGAGAGAGAGAGCCAAGATCAAAGAGTCCAGAGCTAGAAGCAGAGCAAGGGGGTGTGTGAAATACGGCAAGGCGCCCATCTGGCCCCGGGTGTGGGGTTTAGACGCTGTCACCGAGGAGAGGCGCGCATGGCTTAAGGGACGTGCAAAGCAGAGAGAGAGAGAGAGCAAGAGAGACGGGGGGGAAGAAACCCACAAAACCGGCTGGACGGGTACGGGACCTTTTGCACACAAAAAGCCGAGGAAGGCGAGAGTGTGGCGAGGGGTCTGCGAGGCAAGGTGTTTTCGGACTATCCGTGGATGAGGGACGAGGTATGGCTTGGTCCAGGGTTCCGGTGATCTTTGAGTTTGCCTGGGATATGAAGCAACGGAAGGGGACCAAAAGGGAAAGAGAGAGGAACCGTGGAGAAGACGGAGAGACGACATAGAATGGGAATTGACATAAGAGAGGAGAGAGGAAAAGGAAAGGAGAAGGAAAAAAGAAAAAAAAAAGCAAACCGCGTCTCTAGGGACGAGTCTCAGTCGACATACGCCCTGTCCACAGAATATACAACAAACCAGGTGTTTCGTTGGTCAAACAGCGACTACCATAATTGTCAACCTTGTATCCGTACTAGAGAGGGGGTATCCCCTCTCAGGTCAGCCGGGTCAATTAAGTCCCCAAAGACTTAGTTACCCAACACAGAGCGCGGGCTTTTCCCATATTTTCTGGCCATTGAATTCTAGGGGTTAAGACCAGCGAGGTACGGTATTGATTGCATTGGACCGCGGGAGGAGAAGCCCTGCGATGGAAATTGCAGAGCCTAGGTGGCACTAATTGGAGCTGGAGACCAGCCAGCAGCCTCTCAGGTGATACCAGAGAACATCGTGGCTGCCAAGGGACAAGGGACAACCGACCCTGTGCTGAAGGGGAAGGTGCAATTGAGCGTGGACAGGGAAGCGGCTTGGAAAAATCGCCAAATGGTGTGTGACTTGTGAGCGTAAGAGCTTCTTTTTCCCATGTTTTCCAAGAGTCAAGGGTCAAGGGGGTGGGCCGGGACCGGGGTTGAGAGACACCGACCGAGGAAGGCGTGAACCGGCCGACGTGGGAAAAAGTGGAGGTGACGGGCCATTGGGCCCCGCTGACCTTGCCTTAGCGGCGCGTCTGTGCCTGAGCCAGAACCTTTCCCTGGTCTGTGCTTCCCTAGGCCAATTGCCAAAAGTGGAAACCGCGGATAAAGCACGTTGGTGGAAGATGGATTCCGGAGAGGAAGTCACGGCTCCCGGCCTCTGCCCCCCCCTCTTCCTCTTCCAGTGTCATCCCTTTCCACTGCACCGTTTTGCTCTGCCACCACTATAAACAAACGGGACTTTGATACTAAACAGACACGATGACGGTTGGCGTCGTGCCCAACGCGCGGTTACCGGGGTGGCGCTCTGCCATTTTCTCCCGTGGCCCGTCCGAGAGGGCTTAGGTTCATCATCCCGTTTTCCTTCAATCTTTCGCCAAGGCAGCCCCTCTGTGGTTGGCCGGTCTGCGTTCCAAGTCCACATCGAACATGATTCCACGGAGAGCCGCATCGACAGGTCCACGCTGACAGTAACCTGAAGATCGACAACACCGTCATGCCAAATTCCCGAGTCTAACCCGTGCAATCTACCGCCATCCGTTTTCAAACGGCCCCAAATCGATGCCAGAATGACGCTATTTAGTGCTTGTCGCTTAGCCGTTCCCCGTCCGTCTTGTACTGTGCATCTCATGAAGCTACCGGAGCACCAAAAGTACTGGAGATACCTTCAAGGGGGTCGAGCCAGCCGAGCCAGCCGAGCTACGATGCCGACCTCTAGCGACTGAATCCGAGACGACAACGGACAAAGCGCCGTGGGATACGAATCGTACAGGGAAAACAGACGACCACGCTCAGCCCCGTACGTCTCGGTTTGTCGGCTTACGCCAACCCTCCTCAACTGTTTCTATGGCCACGGCCTGCGGAACAATTGAGATGCGGTCACCAGCCATTCGTGACACATTGCTCACCAGCTGACAACCAATTTGGGGCTATCAAGACCAGACCTAATGGATACATGTCGGCACCCCTCGTCAGGCCAACGCCACAATATCAATATCAAGATAGGCAGGCATCTTTTTGGGCCTCAGAATCCCACCGTCGGCTGTCCAGGCCGGATACCCTCGTCTTCATTTACCTGGTGGTAGTCTATCGATGCTTTACCAAGCGCATCAGAGTGGGAGCTGTTCAACGTCGAAACCTCACCAAATCATATACATCTGGTTTGCTTTCACTTCTTTTTGGTCAATCATTCAGGCGGTGCCGCCATCCAATACAGAACATCAGCTCTGCCAATGCCGAGACGGGTCAGGCACACCAATCGGTGGCGTTATCGCCCTTGTCTTAGGGATACAATGTGTGGCTTAATTGCATGGCTAACGACAGTCACCAAACCGCCATCAGACAATAGAAGAAGATTCGCAAAATCTCAGCCGCGGGCCACAAATGCATCCAGGCCGCCCAGAAGCCCTGTTCCTGGAATAAGGGTGTTTGTGGCACTCAACAGCGTGGATTTCTCATCTTGTCTTCGCCCTGCGTCACTAGTTCCCACAGTTGCCAATTTACAAACAATGCAAAGGCTTCACGATGCCGTCTTTAGCCTTTTCAAATCCGCTCTCTGGGAGGGAGAGCTAGCGGCCTTCACCCACTGGGATATCTGTTAGTAGCCGCAGCATGTTGTCCAACATTGAGGCAAAGGCTAGATTGCTTCACCCTCGGATGGAATTTTTTTTTTCTCAGCTTGAAAGAGCAAAGTACAGATTACACACGGGACGGTTACCAAGACGGTCGCCATCAGTGTGCTTACGCTTATAACCATGACAGTTCAGACCATGGCGTCGGTAGCCGATGAGTCATATAATGGCTGATGTGTGGCACAAGGAGATAATGACGTCTTGAGACGCACCATCGATATGCAGAAGCGAGGTTATTGCAAAATCGAGAAGCGAAAACGCGATCTGCGGGAACACACCCTCCACTCCCGACACTCAGGGCAGCCGAGATACCCAGTTTCTCGCAGGGCTTTCCAGAACGAGAAGCTATCGACCTCCTGTTCACGACCGCTAAAGCGGCGATGAGTTGTTCTACTAAAGGGCTGCACGAACAAGATGCTTGCTCATGTTTGCTGTCATGCATGATGCATGGGCCATGAGTCGAAAAAGGTGTGCCAGGCTCACTAGTGATGGGCAAAGGATTTCTGTGCATGGTGGGCAGGGCGGAAAATTTAGCAAAGGGACAAAAAGAGCCAATATTCCAGTACACTAATAGAAAAATGGGATGGAACTTCTGGGGCGCCTAGACTCAAATGAGGTTCGCAGGGTCACTGACAAAGATGACCGAAAAGCCGCGATGCCACCGCCAAGGGAACGTGAGACGACAGCGTGGTGCTATACTCCGGTAGACCAAGGATCTTGGCCCAAGAGTCTCAGATGCTGGGCAGTCTTTCCATGGCCTTCTGCTCGCCATCCTGAGGTAAGCTGGCAATGGTTCAGCGTCTATTCAATTCAACATCTGTCCGTTCCGCACCTGCTTGGGCTCGATCGAACTGGTTTCCAAGATACCTCGAAGCCGTTGCGATGTATGAGGCAAGTCTAATGATGAAAACGCGGTACTGGAGACATCAATCGGTCTGGTTAATTTTTTCTTCGCGATTAGTCGCCATAGTTCGTGTCACAGGGCCCTTAATGGGTCCGAGACAACGATACTTGCATCTGCACCTAGAATTCGGATGCCGCAACTATTTCCTGCAGGTGACAATTAGCTGCGCGATGGGGATCCGGCGATGTTGAGCTGGACTCGCCAAAGGCCTCTATTCTATGTTGAGCAACCCCACAAGGACTCAACGCGCGAACAACTGATAAACACACATATACGGGCAGCCGTTGTTTCACGTTAGTAACGGAAAACGGCACAAGTGAGCTACAGCTGTCGATTTGCTAAACACTTGAAAGGTAGACATCACTGTGGTCAAACGCGGACCCAGTCAGAAACCCCCGTCCCGTCATGATCACCATTAAACCTCCGGCGGCATGGACGGGTCTTCTTTCGAGCAGTGGAGAATCGCAGCGGAGAATCGCAGATGCCGTGTTACCCAGAAGCCAGAAGGCTGAACAAACCACTCTTAGTTACCAGCAAGAGCGACGTTATCTGCTGTCAGAGAGTCAATCCTATTAGGGCCTGTGCATACGGCCCTCAGAGTGGCAGTGTTATTTTTGGGGGATGACCAAGGCGCCAATTTTTCGTATTCGATTGTGGAGTTGCAGTGCAGCAAGGTAGGAGATGGAAGGATTCGATGCTGGACTGGGTTGGCTGCAAACCCACCAATCGGTTCCCATACTGCCCCCCGGGTGATCTTGCCGTCGCCGTTTGAACTTATCAACCACCACAATACTGAAATCAAGATGTCAACTGGATGATGGTGAAGAGAGCGAAGGGGCGTGCCGCAGCCATCGCAACGGTTGCGAGGCACACCCCTGGACAGAAGGTGTGGCCGGCGTCTGTCGGGCTAGGTGGCGTCTCGCACGGAGATCCAGCCTGCACATCGCAGTCGACTACACAACTGGCATTAACGAGGCTATCACCACTCCGGGCATAATGTTTCTTCTCGCAGAGGTTGCCACGCTTGCCACCGCGTACTGGAGGCAGGGGGCATACAGGGCAGGGGTTTTCCAAAGCAGGGATATTGCTCGTTATCTGCCAGCGCAACCCCCCTTGTCGTCTCGCGCAATTAAGCTTATCGTTGCTGGGAATGCACAACAGCTATCATTCTGGGCCGACTCGAGTCAACTCCTCGTCAGCCGTCGATAACATGCTTACATTCGTCTCATTCTCGCCAAACTGCTCCAGCTTCAGCTCCTTCATGCTTCAAGGACCGGCAATCAAGCTCTTCTGGTCTCTGCCAGCAAGGCACTCCCGTCTCCCGTCTCCCGTCCCCACATTCCGGACGGTGTCAGCGGCGGCAGCCCAAGCAGCGGCTGGAACCGCCCGTAGGTTCGGGATGCCGACGCCGAAGTCCCAATTCCTCCTCCAAGGATGGATAAGGCCTTGAAATACAGTTTCATATGATTATAGGCCAATGGAATGGTTGACTCCAAATCAATGTGGCCTTTCACTTCTTTGATCTCGTTACGGGGGCACTCTGCATACGCAATATCAAGGCCGAGAGGCGGACTATAACACACCAAGTGAACATCGCGTTTGGACTTGTGGCATTTCACCTGTGGCCCAGGGGCTTGTTTCCGTGCGGGCTGGACATCAGCCGCAAATCAATATCATGGGTTTCTTGCAACGTGAGATATCACGGGCGTCTCGCCCGTGGCGTCGCACGCTTCATTTCGACGCTGCCGCCGCTTTGGGTCCACGCGCGTCATGCTTGTCAAAGTTCCACTCTCGATTCGGTCTAACACATAATCTAGGTATGCTACCTGTCGAGAGGCGTCTATCAGCTCAATATTGCTTTACGCCCTTCCTTTTCTATTCTTGGTTTACTGCCTTCGCAAAGATATCCACGTGGTCGTCAACGCTCCTCATGTTCAATGCTCTCCTCTCGGTCATATGCTCGCTATCAGCGTTGGGCTTGACCGGTTGACAGGGCAGTTTCAGTCCCCTGTCCGGAAGGAAGCAAATCAGGCGGTAAGGAAGATTACGGATCCCCTGGGCACGACTACCACGGCGACTGGACGGCCATGTTGCTATCTCCCACGTCACGCAGTTGGGCGGGCATTTTGCGACGCAAGTTTGACAACCACTTCGCTCCATGGCCTTGCAGCAGGTGCCCTGCTGCTTTGGGTCCATGTCGGTGTGACTGACAGCTTGGCAGGACCCTGGACGAACACTTCGTCGGTGACGACTTCCTTACGACACCGTAATCTCCTGCTCCGCGATGTCCAAGGAACTGGTTGCCAGTCGTTTAGAGAAGCTGTTTGCTCGGTGAGATTTCCCTGGAGGAGATCAACTTCGACCCACACGGAATGGAGACAAAGGAGACGATAGATCAACATGCTCCACGGAGCGGATCCCCCGGGGGGGAAAGAGGCCAACCGTAAAAATTGGAACCTGGAATGGGGTGTTGCAACACCCCTCGGCAAATCCACACTCGAGGGGACGCACATCTCCATTAGAGCCCATTTTACAAGATGAGGTCAGGGCGGTGTTTTCTCCATCGTTTGCCCATCGGCTTCCACGGGAAAACCTTGCTGCAGCTGTCTCCGACGTTACGGGCGATTGCTTCGGCACCAGCCAGGCGGCAATCTTGGACGTCTGGAGGCTTGCCTGGAGTGTCGACACGAAGACATGGTATGGGTCGAAAGAGGCTGTGGCGCACCTCCCGTCTCGAACCTAGGCGAGCGGCACTGCGGCCCTTGATCGATGTCACGAAAACCAAGTGCACAGTGTGTCTGTAACCCCGTCACGCCTTAAGCAAGCGAGCCGGCCAGCTATGCTAGGTCGGCGTGGGTTCCTCTACCTACTTGACCCCTTGCCCCGGCGGTACCTTGCCGGCACTTCGACCATCTTTTGACAACGAGAGGCTCGAATCCTTTGGGCAGGCGATGTTGTCTTCTGCCAGCTAGCAAACGGCGTCGACTTCTGACCGAAGATATCGCTTGCATATTATAGCGTGAGTTATATGTCTGAACGATACATGCCGAATCAACGTCCAGGGACAAAAGCAAAACACCAAACGCCTTGGACTCAGTCCAGCCAAACGATAACTACATGCGAATACTGATGGGAAACACCCCTCCAAGAAAAAGTTGCTGCATTTCGCAATCTCACAAAAGCACGTAGGCGGAGAACTCTACAGTGGGTGCAGGCGCCCCCGTGCCACGCCTTCCCATCACATACTTCGACCAGGGGCTCTTTCTCAGAGGCGGTTGCGGATCCCTGCTCTGGAAAACCTTCCCACCCACACCCACTGATCCCGTCCCCCCCTACCGCCCTGTTACGGACGCCGCCCTCTTGTTGGTCAGCTACCTACCACCCAAATGCACATTATCCGGCTCGGGCAAGGGAACTTTTGTGCTCTTTTCCCACCTGAGCGATCCGGATCTCTCATTATTTTCTTAACCGATGATTTTTTTTTTATGACGATCCCGGGCTCGCGTCCCGCTGGCAATCCACTCTCGCTCCTCTCTTCGCTCGAACAAGCCGTATGGTTTGAGCGTGGTGGGTGTCACACCGCGCGGTCACTACCATATCCATCTCTCAGTCTTCACACCGACCTGAAGCGGCGGGGCCTACCTTTTCCTGCCCTTTGCTGACCTGGCCCTTACCTCACCTCACCGACCGCGCCAGGTACTTGTGTACACAGACGAAATCAACACCCTCGGACTTCCCGTCTCACGGAAAGATTCCCGGGCGGTTGAAGCCGCCGCCCTGGTAAACCCGACTCACCGGAACCATCTTCGCGACCCGCCCTTTTGTTGTTGTTTTTTTTTTCCTTGTCTTTGTCTTTTCGTCGCCCGCCCCGCTTTCTCGCCCTTTCTTCCACGATCCAGAAGTGACTGGGAGAAGGGGGTGGGAGGGGCGCAATAATCCGAACCACGTCGTCAACACATGACGGTTGCCTCGCATGATGCAAAACAGCTGGACTCCCGGCGTGTGAACTCTGCACCGTAAAACCTCTTCAGCTTCTCTATTTCACGTGTCAGGGAATCTCGCTGTGTCCCAGGCGCCAACGGACTTACACCAGCCCATCCCGTCTCACAAATCCTCGCGAGCACCCCCGTGAGGCAGGAACAGGAATCTCAAAAGAGAGGCCGAGACTTGACGTAGTCGTGACACGGGGATCCACGCTCATGTCTAAGAATTCCATTTCTTGTCTAGGCTAGAATGCAACAGTCGAGGCCTGAATCAAAGACATCCAACGAGAAACAATCATCACCGCTCTAGTCTCGTGAGGGAGTGGGGGGTAGAAAAGGCCATGGGAGGTGAAGGTAGTATCGCATCGCAGGACAACGCAGCGCAAGCAGCTTTTCTCTTTCTACCTAATGCATAGTTGCTTGTGGGGGGGCTTGGAATTCGTCGGACACACATCGGCCGCGGATCTATGGGCCTACTCCTCCGACCCTTGATAATGGCCAGCGCAGTGAGCCCAGGGTGCGCGCCGCAGGGTCGCGTCGGTTTATTGATTCCGGACCGCTCAGGTGCTGTAACAGGGCCAAGTGCCGTATCTGCAATGATAAGCATGGCAAGAGAAGAAAAAAAAAGCAAATCTTGCTGACAGATAAAGTGGTGAAAAGATGGGCCGTCTGACGGTCGAAGCCGTATTGGTTTCCGTATCCCCTCGTAATCGCTGCATCTGTCATTCACCTGCGTTTTGGGGGTGTTGAAACGGATGAATGAGTGAGTTGAGAAGCTCACAATCAATGCCTCGCGTGACCTGACCCACTTCATTCGGTGTTCGCGCGAGGAGGGGAGAAGTTCGCATGCAAAATGTGCACCACTAGGCAATCAATAAGAGAGAAACGCCAGGATGGTATGAATAAATCTTGCAAATTTTCATTATGTGATGGTAATATGGTTTGCGTTTTCAAGTACACCCATCATTGCCCGACGCGGCCAATACACGCTAGATAGTGTCGTCAAATACAAATGCTAGCCCTTGGCAAGTGGCCCTGTGCCATCAGCGTGCCGGGATCTTCCAAGGGTAGCGTCCCAAGAGTTGGTATTCCAAAAAAGAAAAAAGAAAATGCGTCGCCGTCCGTGGTGAAACCGTACCGCGCGCCCGTCATCTATCCCAAAAATCGCGTGTCGCCGTCTATATGTTACTGCCCGAAAGAAAAGAAAGACCTGTCGCCGTGTTATTCTCCTACAACTCCTCGTCGCCGTCGCACTGCTGCCACATGGACACCTTCTGAACCGTCATTTCGGGCGATGTCCAAGTGGGAAGCCACGTGTCGCGGGCTGTCCAGAAATCCTTCTTAGCGTTGGGGCTGGTTCCAGCCCACGGCTTTCCGGACTTGCCGTCCTCGAACCATCCGTTGGTGCCGCCAATGGCAACGTTAAGGATGAGGTAGAATCGTTGGTCAAAGGGCGTATTGGAGCGGCCAGTGGAGCTCCAGACGTCCTCGAGGCGGGAGCCGTTGGAGTTGGTCTGGGGAAAGTCACCTCGCTTCCACATGGGCTCATCAAAGTTTGTGTAGAGGACCTGGAGCAGGCGGCTGTTGATGTAAGTGAATAGATACTTTTGGGACCATTCAAGACCAAAGGTGTTGAATCCATCCGCGTAGGTCGTGTGCAGGGCTTGGCGCTTGTTGTTAGTCCTCCACCATGCGTCGTTGGCTTGGTCAGGGCCCCAGTGCAGGGCGGATGAGGCGATGTTGTTGCCGCCCTGCTCGTAGGTGTAGTTGTTGCCGCGGGATTCGAGAATGTCGATCTCGCCAGACAAGGGCCAAACACCGTAGGTGTTTTCAACGGGCAACATCCAGATGGCGGGCCAGATCCAGTCACCCTTGGGCAACTTGGCGACGACTTCGACACGGCCATACATAATGCTTGCACCCTTCTTGGTGTTGATACGGCCGGATTTGGTGGGAGGAACAATGGTGGAGTTGCCAGCAGTGGTGTTGGTGGCAGCAATGCAGGCAGAAGGCTTGTCAGAGGTGCAGGTGCCGTCCTTCAGAAGGTCAATGACGGTATCCTTCTCGATGAGGGCAGAGTCGGTCAGAGTGGGACGAATGACGAGGTTTCCGTCCTGGATAAAGACGTTTTCGTCATCGCCAGTGGTCCACTCGAACTCGCCATTGCTGGGAGAAAGGTTAGCAACCAAGGCTGTGGGATGCAATGTCAGAGGGGAAGGAGACATACCCAAACCCATCAACCTGGACCTCCTTGGTCCAAATGTTGGAGTCGAGGGTGCCGGAGCTGAAGTCCTCAATGAGTACAGGGCAGTACTTGTGCTTAACGACGCTGCGGATTCCGTCCCAGACGAGAAAACCCGAGATACCCAGGCCGATGAGAATGCCGATGAGGGGGATAATAGTAACCCATTTCTCCCTGGGATCGGACTTGTCCAACCAAGGCTTCTCAATGTCCTCCTTGCGAATGCGTCGGGAGTGGAAGTAGCGCTGAGATCGCTCTTCAAAACGATTACCAAGTGCGCTGGAGGAGCCGAAACTCGAGGCAGGACGGGAAACTGCCGGGGTGCCAAACGGGTTGGTGCCTGGAGGGCCGCGAACCGAAGCAGCTTGGGATTCTATGCCGTCACCAAACGGATTGCGGCTATTTTCTGTGTTTGGAGTGCCTGGACGCAGAGGTGTGCCTGTGGTTGTGGTGGCAGCCGAGGGTTGTCCGGCTAGTTGACGAGAATAATAGCCTTGGGGGTACTGATCTTGATCCATTGCTGTATTATATTGCCGGAAGGTGAGTGTTCCAGATGAAGCGACTATTATGACCAAGGTCTTCCGAGGTGGTCACGGAAGCCAGCTACAGCGGTATCGAGGAACGAATGTGGTGTCGTCGCAAAATGGCAATTAGATGTCGCTTGTCGCAGCCGCGCGGGGAGAAGGGAAGAAAACCTCGACGACGGGCAAAAAGAGCGACGGGAGAGAAAAGATTTGTATTACTCTCAAAAGAAGGACGAGGCGGATGGGAAGAAGAAAGAACGCAGCTGGATGTGAAGTGGACAAAAGAAGGTCGCCTCGGCACTCTACTTACCTACCTGTAGTACCTACCTGACCTCAGCTACTAGTGAGCGCGTCCAAAGGCAGGAGGTGCTCAGATGAGGAGGTACCTGGCCCAATGTACCCGTTCCTTTTCCTTTTCCTCTTCCTCTTCCCCGTCCCACCTCCACTCAGTCTTCAATCCTAGGTCCCGCCAGCTCGGCGGAGGGGCACCCCACCGTCAGCGGTTTTAGCGGTGATGCCGGGAAACACCACTGTTCATCATTGACACCCCCTTTTACACCCACTGATAGTACTCGCCGACAAGAGCACTCTCTATTTTCTACTGTCTCCCTTCTAACCGTTGAGGAAAACCGCACATTGTACAAGAACACCGCCGTCATCATCAGCATCGTCGTCCTACTCCTCCCCTCTCTCCCTCCCTCTCTTTGCTTTTCTCCCTCTTTCCAGTTAATTTCGCGTGTTTTTGTTTCCAGCTCAGACGTGGGCGAAAAAATCAAGAAGCAGCCAGCCAGCCACTTGGACACTGGCTTAGAGTCCGGTGTTTGTTAGTTTGGGACGGGCACCAATCCGTTTCTTTCGCAAATATCCCAATTGGCACTACGGCACACGACAAACCTTGTCCAAAGACGAGCTCCTTGTGTCCTCGTTTCCCCCCTTTGCTTTTGCAACTCCCTCGAACCTGAAGCAGTCGAGCCTGGCTCGGCCTGGCCACCTCGTTTAGTGACTGAGCCCATCGCAACTGCCTCATTTCAACAATCGACGTCAAGACTCAGCACGACTCGACTCAACGCGGCGCTCATCGTTTACCCGTTCACCTCTCGCCTAAACCACGAGGCGACTATTGGCATAATGCAGAACGACTCTGCACATGCCATTAGCTTCTCCGATAGTCTGTCAAACCGTCATTGTCCCAATTCTGACAACTACCACCCACTTGAACCCCCTGGCCCTTTCTTCCCGAAATATCTCTGTTTTATGCCATCAGGTCGAGGACGCAGCCAACAGAATTAACGCTGCGATGAGAACCAACGAGGTTGAGCCCATCACATGTGAAGGGCAACACTTTTATTGGACAATCAACGACCATGGACCAGAAAAAGCAGCAACACATTTGGCCCGGGCCACGTCTTGCTTGCACTTGCAACAGGACTGGTTGCATCTGCTAGCTCCGTGGCGTGCAGACATGGATAGTGCCGGCCACTTCGGTCATCCATGCCATTCCCTTGTACCTGCATAATGCCCCCTTGCAACTATTTGCCTGTCGTCTCGCCTCCCTCTGGCCCCTGCTAAGTTCCGCCTCTGGTTCGGACGAAAGAAACACGATAAGGGAGGTTGCCCCTTCAGGACTAGGTCCCAATCTCCTCCCCCAATATTGGAGCCCGTCTGCCACAACCCGTCTTGGCCGTACTCCTACCGCAATTTCCACCATCACGTCAAGCCCGTCCACTGGGTCGTGATAGCGTCAAAGCACACATGCTCGTTCAGACTTCAGCGACTGGCACCATCTTCAAAACCTCACCAGATCCGGTCAAACATTTGGAGGCTCCCACCGCGCGCGCTCTCTTGGCACATCCGACTCCCGAACAGACGCAACCCTATCCGTCGGCTTTCCGTCCGATACGAGAGGGAAAGGGAAGCCATCAACCAACCGAGCTTAGTTTTGCTTAGACGAGACGGCACAACGTCAAGGCTAATGCAAACGGGAACCCCAGCGTATCCCATAACATCGGACGAGCTTCCCTCCGTCTAGCTTTTCGTATGGTCAGGAGCGGTCGCCAGGGCGAGACTGTATCTCGGGCAAACAGTAGACACGCGGTCAAGTCGAAACATTGAGCATTCCGATATCTAACAAGCAGCATCATGGTCGTTGACTCGGCGGTATACCCAGCCGCTACCTTCAGGTTAGCTCCGCTACAAGCTGTCCCAGCTACTCGGGCGATCCGTTCTGGGTCTCGGCCAAAGATCGACAAAGACGCGTCCACTTCGCCAATTCTGTGAAGCGACGTGGCAAACACCAAACAAAGTGGTTGACCAGTGTTTCCGAACGCCTCTGCCGGCCACGCCGTCGGCCAGTCTATCTCGAAAACCCCGAGCTATAGACTTTGGGCTCGTAAGGTCGGCTGACGCTAGCCTTATCATCAATGACAATGTCCGTCAGAACGGCACTCTTTGCCAGGTTTCTGGCAAGGCAGTTGGTGCGGTCCTTTGTTTGGCCTGGTCCGATAGGCGCCGCCATTGCCTTTCTTCCAATTTGCGACAAGGCGGTTGAGTTCTGCGGCGTCCTGGAGCTATTCCTGTCAATCCCGCTAGAGCCGGAAACGGCGACCTCACCAAAGGATATCGTCTTTCACACGTGCCACAAGGCATCAATAGGTATTGATGCAGTCCAAAGGCGATGCGTGGCATGGCGGTTATGATGATGGCTGTTTCCCTGACATCTTTCTCTCCTTAGTTCTTAGAGAGATGGAGAGGGCTGATCATTGCATATTGCATATACTAGTCCCTCGAGGAATGCATCTCGAAGCTGCAGCTACTACTGCGGCTACCATCTCACGACATCGCGGCATGCATGGGTGAGACCACGCCCAGATATAGAGGGCTGTCTGGGATTTCCATGTTCGGTCTCGATTCTGGATTGTATCACCCCCTCGGGTATCTTTCTTTTGCAATGGCCACTGGGCAAAAGTCCCTTCGCGCAGCAGCAGGTCTAGCTGGACCCGCCCCACGGAACCGGTTCCCTATGATGATACGGTCATTGAAGCACAACTCTTGTGTTCTTGCTGCTCAGGGTATATGATGCGACACGAAGCTTGCATTATGCCATGGGGAAATGGTCAAGAAAATCCCCGACACATCCTAGCTCTACCGTTCTCCGTGAAGTTGCGAGTTGTAATAGCCCAGAGAACGCTCTGGGAAAGGAAGACCTGGGCCACGAACGGGGTTGCCCTCGCTGTTGTCCTTCGCCAATGCTTGGTCCTCCTAATCTGATAAAAGCCTTCGCGTTTTTCAACATCGCCGTATGGTCTGGGGTGTCGTCAACGACCGTCAGATCAAGATCGGGTGGCGGAAGACGGACCAGTCAGCCGCCGTAACCCCGCCTCTGAAAACCCATCTGCGGACCCCTCACTCGTGATGACCGCGCAGGACGTTGGCCTCGTTTATTTCCGACCACTCAATCGTGCAGGTCGCCCAGCCGGTTATTTTTATTCCTAGAGTAATGAGGAGGGGAAAAAACAAGGCAACAGAAAGACCCGCCGACTCTCCCGGCCACGCCTTTGCCACGCCTCTGCCACGCAACGGTGGTGGTTTCGCGGAATGGTAAAGACTGGCGGCCAATCGTGTAGCTTCTTCTCACATGCGCCCCGGGCAATGAGAAAAGGCGTCTAGGACAAGTGAACGAATGCCCGCCTGCTGGTGATGCCACCTCGGCCGTGACAGCAGATCTGCACCTCTGCCAAGGTAAATAGCACCATCCTCTCGTCTACTATTACTTGATGCAAACCAAAAACGACGAACCCTACATGTCGCATCCAGGCAGGTTCGCTGCAGGGTAGGGCACCACCGTTGCATGTTGCGGTCTTCGCCCACATTGTTAACCTGAAAGGACAAATGGGTTCTTGGCCCCCATTGCTTTTCTTGCCACTTGCTCGTATCGAACCGGTGACTGTGTGCCAGCTAAATGGGACGATGGTGGTATTGGCAGTCGGAGAAGGAGATGCAGGGCGGCGGCGTCGGGGTGTTTGCATGGTGCCTCGCCGTATGGAATTAGGCGGGTGTCGGGTCGCGGACGAGGTCCGTCGTTGATGGGCTCCCGGAGGTGTTGCTCGTTTGCTTGTGCCCTGAAAAGGCGGAGGGTGGTTGTCGAGTCGTAGCAAGTGGGCTTTGTTCTGAGGCATCCGGTTGCACGTCGTAGTCGCGGCGAACCATTTGGGCGGTCGGCTTGCGGTCGTATTGAGGCATATCTTGTGCAATCGGGCCCGACGTGAATATGTGATGCTGACCAAGAATCGGGCAGACGCCTTGCGGAGTTTCTCGCTGGGAACATCTTTGAGAAGATGGCTTTGGTGTTGTCTGGTGATGATGAAGCGATGGCGTCTTGGAGATTTGGATCCGGCTAGGCACAGAGATTGCTAGACCCCATGGCTTTAACATGTAAACATGGAACACGTCTCCTATTTTCCAGCAGCTACAGTTCTTTCTGAAGCATTCCCTGAGGTCGATGAGGATAGCTTCCGACTTGTCTTCCCCGGTCCCCCGAGCATTCTTTGCTTGCTGCCTCCGGCAACGTCATATTTACCGACAACAAGATGTCGTTTTCTGTTGAGGTCACGAAAAATATATGTCATTGTGTTGCCATCGGCGGTATCCGTTGTCACTATTTTATCCGTCTCTCCATGTTCAGAAAACAGTAATCGTTGAATTTCTAATCTCATGCAGTGGTATCGTAGTCATAAACTCTCTGGAAAACGCCCTACTCCATACACAAGCATAACCATTTCAAACCAAAGCGGCAATCCCAGCAAGCATCACTGCGCCAGCCGCCATACCAGTGCATTTTGCCGCGGCCCCGGGGCTTGTGGTCGTCCTAACGGCGCCGGTTGTTGATGCTCTAGTGGTCGTGCCAGCGCTGGCGGTGGTGGTGACGGGACAGCTAACTGTGCAAGGGATGGCAGTTGTGAAAGGCAACACGGAGGCCGAACTTTCGGCATAAACTGGCGCCTGGCTGACGACATCTGGGTTGGGCCTCGCCGACGGGACATCGGGGCTCAGAACGTTGTCGATGATGTGCATTATACCATTAGCTAGCAGGATGTCCGGCTGGACAACCTGGGCGGAGTTGACAAACAAGTTGTTGCCAGAGCGGATGACATGAAGGTCGGGCGAGGCATGTGTTGGGAGGTTGGTGCCATTGTTTAGATCCGATGAGGCGAGTATCTTGCCGGGCACGACGTGGTAGTCGAGGAAACCCTTGATGGCGTCCTCGTCGAAGTCCTTGAGGGATCCGGCAACGCGCTGGAATGCTTCGTTTCGCGGAGCAAAGATGGTGATGTTTTTTTCCTCCGCCAGGGAAGTTAGGAGTTTGGCGGCGTACAAAGCACCTAAGAAAGCGGGAAGCTTAAAGGATTCGGTGGTGTTCTCGAGCCTGACTGGAGGGATCATGAGGTTGTCGACGATCTGGATGAGCCCGCCAGCGAAACTGATATCGCCTTCCACCTGCGTGGTGCGGATGCCCTCAGACGAGGTGAAGACGATAACATCACCCGGTTGCTTGTTGACGAGGACGTTCTGGCCTCCTGTGACATTCGTCCAGGCCGTGTTCTGAAGCAGAGAGGACCGCAGAACCGTTGGACCCAACTCGAGTGCCTTGGTCGAGACGGTGCCCTGTAGAATATGATATTCCAAGATCGGAACGGCAATGGAGGGGTCTGATTCGTTCCAGACGCCATTTAGCCGAGTTCCTGGAATGTTCTCAAAGGCCGCATTAGACGGTGCAACGATCTATGATACCAGTTCAGCGTTCTGTCGTTAGGAGGCGTAAACAACGAGACATCGTGCTTCGTTGAAGGGAACGACGTCGTTGCGAGACTTACCGTAACACCATCGTAGCTGGGTAGTTTGAGGATGACCTCGGGGTATTTCTGCACACGGTCAGCGAATTGCCCGTCACCCGTCATTTAAAGCACGCTGTGGCAACCAACCTTGATTAAGTTGTAGTAGGTGGACAGGTTTGACTTAGACTGGAGGACGCTGCCGAGGTCGTTCTGGGCAGTGGCTGGGCTGATGAGGGTCGCAAGTCCAAATAAGCTACTGGGGAGGAGTAAGGACAACATGGTGTATGTATTGGCTTAGTCAATGACGCGTAAGGGCGATGTTTCAATGGCGTTGTTCGTTTTGAATGTTGACGCGACGACTGCGGATGGCGATGGGAGAACAGAGAAGGGTGTCTCTCAACTGCCTCTGTGCCCCGCGTTATGAGGATGTCCCTCTGGAGCAAGAGATGTAACCTAGCCGAGGTAGTCGTAGTTGACTCTAGCAGAAACAATCAAGGAAACGACGATAGAGACGACCCCAGCGCGGTCTGGAGAATGAGAGGAAAGAGCTCTTAAAGAAGTGACTGAAATTCAGCTCCTTCATGCAGGAGCTGCTGGGTCACCCTGGGAGGGATCTTCGACATCGCTGGGGTAGCAACATCGGCAGAAGGTTCTTGGCGACAAGCCACCAAGACTTGCCCAAGAGCGACTCGAGGGCGATGGTGAGATTGTTGTCTTGGGTTGTTGGCACAGCTCATGCAACGTTAATCTTAGGTCATCTACTCAATACGATGTAAGAACCGATGCGGAACGACACGGTAACTAAAGAGACGGTTGGGATTCTGGTCTCTCGCTGCGGAAGTACCCAGCAAGACCGATTGATGGTCGTGACAGGAGTCGATGAGAGACGCCTTTGCTGCAATGTTCGCAACCAGACGACCTAGCGACACGTCGACTTGGGCCTTCCGAAGATCTGGCCATCATTGTATGCTTTGATCGCTCGTACATCAAGCTAACTTAGACACCCAGACCGCAGCCCCTTCCTCCCTTGCGTGGATCACAGTGATGGCCCATGTGACGATAGTGAAGGAAGGCGGCAACATGGGGACCCAACAGACCCTCCAGGGCGGGAGAGACAGTCAGGTTCCAGGGACCGTGTGGCCCTGCATGGGAAAGGGACACGACAGGAAGAAGAAATGCATTGCAGGATTAGAAGAGTCTCCTCCCAGTCGTTCTCACTTTGAGCCGGTCCGGCAGCCCTTCTTGACCAGGTGGAGTGGCTGTTGCTCGCTGACGATATCTAGTCCGACAGCAAATTCGTCACTGACAGTGGTCGGGGCACATAGAAAGCAAAACCATCGATAGCACGTCTCTTTCAAATGACAAATAAACACCGTATGAACCAAAAGTTAAATGTCTGGTTTCTATTCCCGTAATGGCTTGGTAGCGTCCGCTCTGGGTGTTATCCGTTGATCTGTGGTTTTCCAGCCTTCACGTCCCACGATTGTCGATCAGCACCCGCGCAGGGACAGGTAGACCAGACGGGTCAGGTCCCCTACCTTATCGCACAAGTGATACGACCCCTTGTTCGAATCCAAGACAGCAATCTAGCATTTCTCAATCATTCGGTAAATTTCACCGATAACCAATGCTTCGGCCGAGGTCGCCTTGGCTCCTCCAACACGAGCTGCAATGCAGGAAGCGTGGGGTCGCCGTAGGCCAACGAGAATCGATATCCGATCGAGACCGCTGAAGCGCGCTGCAACTTTCAGGTCGGTTCTCGCAACAACGCATGAGTGATGGCCCAGAACACAGGATACACCCGATTGCCCGAATTCCCTAGGGTGAGGCCGCGGGCCCTGGTTTCTCCATCCTCGGCGTTGTGCGCAAGGTTCTGTGAGTATTGGCATCCGCCGAGGTTTTAGTGAAGCAGGACATCACCAGCCGGTTATTATTCCAACTTTCGGCACCATAATCGCGCACCTACGAGGTGCCACAGACTCCGGTCATCCTCATCACTTTATTAGCGTTTAATTAACGCTCGGGCTAAAAATTGTTTTCTCGGCGTTGGCCGGACGGCTTTCGTACCCTTGTTTTGTTTTTTCTCGTGTTTTCACGGCCCGCGCACAGCTAGTTCGGGCGGCCAACCCCCGGGCCGTCTGGGTCGGCCGGTGGCGTCTCCAGGATGACCCGCAACGTCCGCTCGATCTTCCGGCAACACCTTCATTCCTCTGCGGGAGCAGCAGGTCATTTAGCGAGCCCGAACGGCACGATCTTAGACAAATATCTTGCTCGCCCCTCGATATATTATGCCTCAGTTTGCGACAAAGTCTTACACTTCATGAAGTAAACAGCACCTGTTCGTTGCATAAACCTACCGTGGGGATGTTTTCAGGAATGGACACAAGAACCAAGCTTAACACTAGCTTTTTCGCAATTTGAATCTCATCGAGATCACGCTGCTTACGCGACGACGACTGGGTGAAAGCTCACAGTAACCCATGGGCATCTCCATAGTTACCACCACCTGAATTAATCCTCAACCCCTAAAAGAGCCCATGCTTGCCACACAGCCTGGGGCCCTTCTCCCCAAGTAACCTGCCCGGTCTACGTCAAAACTTTCGTGGCATATGAATTACCGATTTCAGAAGCTCTCCAGGTTGTAATTGTTCATATATCACGAACGTGAACGCTTTCCTCGTCACTTTCCATAACCCGCGGCAACCTTCTTTCCGTAGCAGAGGACAATGAGTCGCGAACCGCGGCCATATTGCCCTGACTCCCCATCAAGACTCCCCGTGAAGCAGGCCTCGCTTAATTGAGGCTTCGACAAGAGTTGCACGTGGGGAGACACTTCCCAACCTTTCCATAGAATCGAAACCTCAATCCCGCTGCGCCAACGTGAATGTGCGACTGGCTCTCAGGCTTTGATAACTTTTGAACCAAAGTTCATCGCCGTTGTTTCTCTCCAATGGATAACGAAAGGAACCCTGTTACTTTGTATTCGAATGCATTGGTTTAGTCCGTATTCCCCATCGGATCTTGACCAACTCAAGCGTGGGAAATGGAAAGCGCCCGAAGCATCCTAGGATCTGCGGCAGTCCGCAACTCCTCTATGACGGCGAAATGTAGGAATACGAGACGCTCCGAACACACCAGACACAGGACGAACGTCCGATTAAACTTCTGCCAAGTCTAGTCAAGGTGTGCGTGATGTTGAAGAACTGCCGGACGTCATGATAAATGAGGCAGACGGCCTTCATAACAAGAGCTCTACCTAGCCATGCGTATCCAACGCCGCCCCTCTAATGGTTGATAAAAACAGTATAATATTTACCAAAAGCCACATTTTTAATTCCCAAAGTCTCAACGCCCTGGGCCTGCCTGAGGCCAAGGAGGCATGTCGTGCTATTTACCTGCGAACTATCAAGCTTCTATGGTCTCGTAGTACCAGCGGCTACGTTCCTGGCGTCAAATGTTTGCAGGGCACTGCTGTATCTCGATCATAATGATTATTTTGGTCTGAAACGAAGCTATTCGGGGCACCGGAGAACTGCACTTGCTGGTGTATAGAAAGACTCTTCACCACAAGGGCGGCCAACCGAAAGTAGGACAAGGTACAGTTTCTAAGCTCATGGAGGGCGACAGAAGACATTCATAGAATTCGTCGATCTATTTTATCCCCCTTTACCTGGGTCCGAATGAGATGTTCACCACCTTTTTGATCCCGTACAGTGAATAGATCCGAATCGAGGCAGATGCCCGCCTGGAGAGATTGCGTAAGATCGCAAGCGTAGTTGATACTGATCTTGAAGGCAACCCCTCTTGCTGCATGGTCCGAGTCAATTTCCCCCTCTTTGATACCGCCGAGTCGTGGCCCAATGATGCTCTCCAAAGTTTCCACAGTACCATCTGCGGTCAGTCACAAGGTACCGTATACGTCGCTTCGGGTTTCCTTTTTTACCTCAAGATTTGAGGGCGCGGATATGAACACATCAGATGGATAAATCCCCTCCCGCACTATTACTTGTCGCGTGCCAGCCGGCTAGCCACTATAAAGTGCGAAGAACCCGGTCCCCTTGCCTATCCGGTCAGATTATCTCTAACTCAACAACTAATACCCCATATTTGGCGTATCTCCTACCTCAATGACCCTTGGCACTGTCATATTTCCGGTTCTTATGAATCTTGCGCAGACAGGCCTTCTCTAAAGCGTTGATCGGATCCTTAACAGATTTCAAACATCATAATCGAACTGTGACGGGTAACTTTCTTGCTTACCTAGATCAAGAGACAAGAAACACTCGAACGGGTTATGCTTATTTCCACGGTTCAAGTTCTTGTAAGGAAGAATGCAAGCAAATCAGACTTCAGCTCTACTCTGACAAAGACCTGGTTTATGTTACGGACCAAATAATTAAGGTAAGTTTTAGGTTACCCGGATGAATTTCTAAACTCGACTCTGCATATAAAGTTGTCAGGCAGTCAATAAGAGGATTTGATCCTACCTTTGAACAGAACGTCGGAAGCTCGCGGTTTAGAGTCACAGCAAAACTGATACAATGCTAACCAACAAATAGAAAATGGCGAAACAACAATGATTTGAGCATTTTGTTTTGTCATTAGGTCGAAGAAGAGGTGATAACGTGGGGACAAAGACGGCGGAGAGCCTGGGTCGGGGCCGGACTCACAACTGCCGGACTTACCCACATCATTGATACAACACGCACAGGCAGGATACAGCAGGAATGAACTTGAAATTCATCAGCTTCAATGCTGCTTCTTAACTATGTCATGTGTCTTTGGGTCCAGAGGACTCATGACCTACGGCAAGACATCGACGGCGCAAGGCCTTTCCCTCATTGACGTTGTCCACTTCAGAGACCTTCGTACGCCAGGCCTTACACATCAGCTTTCCAAACATGCCCTAAATCACCAATTACTTGTGTAGTGTGCAGAGAAAACATCACTTCAATTCCGTCACCGATCGAAACGCGATAAATTTTGACTCTGACCGTTGCCCAACCGCGGCTTTCAGGCGCAAGCCACGTCGTCAACGGTTTTCTCCCTGCCGTTGGGCATCGCCCCGTCTCGCTCAAGTCCCTAACGGTCTGGATAATCCGAAGAAAAGCGGCCATCTATCTCGCGTGGTTGTTTCTGCCAGCTCGTCACCAGGAGCCACCCCTTTTTCAGCCCAGCACAGCCCCCTTTTCCAGACCGTCTCACATCACCGCATCTTGCCAGAGACGTACGATGTCATAATCAGCGTCAACCCCCGGCGTTCTGAGCGCCATTACCAGCGGAAAAACAGAAAGTAGCGGATCGAAAGAAGACGAGACATTCCTGAACGAGACCCTGCATCACCTCAAAATCCCACTTCCGAGGAAGAGCGGGAATCTAGGGGTCCTTCCACAACAGGCTAGATTAGCGTCATCAACAGCCTCTCATTGGTTGGACCACTCAAAACTGATCCTTGCTCGACCCTTGACGTCACCGACGACGGTGATCTCGTCCGTCGATCGCTGGCAAACAGGTTTGGGGTCGTCCAGCACACCCGACCCCCTAAAGACGCCGTCGATGTCGGTGTTGGCTTTCCTCGGGGAGGGCATGGGAGATGACAGGCTATTGGGGGGTTTCGACGACCACCTTGGCATCATTGTGCAGCATGAACCTGCCAACAAAACACTAGACAAGGTCTCGGCACGGGCACAGGCCCTGCGACGTACCTTGCGGTGAGTTGGAACTGAGCGAAAGGACTGATGAGAATGAGATGACGGCTCCTGGAAGGCCTGGGAATGATGGGGGTGTGCAGATGGCGAGGATGATATAACTTCCAACCGTCTCCCCGCCGAGACTTCTGGCATCCGGCTTATCCAGCATCCCAAGACTCTTGACCTCGCAAGCGTCCACGCAATCAAATTCGTCACACACCCAAAGAAAAACAAGCCTCACCAAGACAAACCGAGTCTTTGAACACCCCACCCTCTATACCCCAGATCCCCATCAACATGCCATTCTTCGGGAGCGGTCGACGTGAACCTTCCCCGGAACCCGTCCGGGAACCGACCCCTCCACCCCCGGAACCCCGCCGCCATGGTCTTTTCGGTTCCCGTCGAGACCCTTCCCCAGAGCCAGTCTACCACGCAACACCCGAGCCCGCGCCCCGTAAACACGGCCTCTTTGGCTCCCGCCGGGACCCCTCCCCAACACCCACAGCCCGTACCTCCACGACCTCCCGTTCCTCCATGTCCTCGACAACATACCACACCTCCCCCGACACCCACCACAGCAACACCGGCGGAGGAGGCATATTTCGCCGCTCCACGGACGCTTCTTCCGGTCGCCGCGGTATCCTCCACAAGTTCGGCGGCGCCGGCGGTGTGGAGATGGACCCCAGCATCGTGCAGGCGCGCGAGCGCGTCATGGGCGCCGAGACGGCGGAGCGAGAGGCTGACCGCGCCCTCATGGCTGCGAGGGAGAGCGTCGCTGCCGCCCGGGCCGAGGTGAGAAGGTTGGAAGAGGAGGCAAGAGAGGAAGCCAGGCGGGCCAAGATTAAGCAATACCACGCCCGTGAGGTTTCCAAACGCGGCAAGGCCCTTGGTCGTATGTTCAACCCCCTCCCAAAACCCCCTTCTTCGCGATGCGGCTTATTGTTCCTGGAGCTGACACTTTTCGCAGGCCACGGTGATTAAACACTTCTACCAGTCAACCGCGGGCCTGGATGCTTCACGGTATATTTCTTTTGTTATGTCTTATTGGCTATATCATGGTGTATCGGGAACAGGATCGGGGTGATGAGCGAGCAAGATGGGAGTTTTTCTTCCCGGTTGGTTGTATTACTACTTGGTACTTCTCACGAATAACTCACGACATTCTGACGCTTCAGCGTTGTGCGCGGATATTGCAATTAAATCAATGCAATGGCTGGCCGTAACCACGGCTGTCCATGAGATATGTATCCTGACTTGCCCGCGGCGTTGCGAATGTGGACGACAGATTCTTAGTGACCAAAGGGCGCAGCTTGAAACAACAATCGGAATGGCCAGGCAACCAAAAGATCTTGGTTACGAAACAAGCCCTATGCTCTTCGCTTTTGAAACACGGGCCAGTCATGAAGCATTACAAGGAAAACCAAGTCTGTTGAAGAGTCGTTCTTGCGGCGTTTTTGATGCTAACACGAACAACACTCAGTGTGGTGCAGTACATCACCAAATTGACCAAAAAAATCAACACCCAAGATGTAGTCTGACGCTGTGACTTAATGTGCCCTCACTTCAGGGTTCAGCTTCTACGAGGACGTTACATGTCCGATCCTATCGATCCGGACCCTTGCATTCCCCCGTACCCCAGTCCGACTACTACCGACGACCATCGACCCTCCAGACCTCCAGGCATCTGTTTCTATTCGGGGGATACCCCTACACGCACGCCTGAAATTCCTAAGCCGGTACACCCAGCCAGAACCACTCATTCCTCCACCACGTCCTCTATCTCCGACCGGGACTAACACAAGGAGCATGTCTCGGCCGCGTAACTTACCTGGTTTCCCGGCGAATCACCCGGTAAATCAACTGGCAAGTTAAGCATGCTGCCAGCCGCTTCTGACACGCACGTCGCTTGGGATCGGGGTTGCCGGTGGCCATAACTCTATCGCTTAGAACCAGACGATCACCGAGAAAGGGAGCCTTCCGAGACGTTTGGATGGGCAACCGAGTTCATTCAACATCATCTAAACACAACTTTTCTGCTTATACAGCCGGGGAAAATCGGAGAGACGGACGAATGTTTTGCTATTCTCCTCCCCGTGCGAGAATTCTAATAGCCAGATCATATGCATGGGCCATCCACCTGCCAATGTTGAGCTCGTCGTTCCCCAAACCTGGCCGTGCAAACCTGTCTGTATACGTGATTAAAAAGACCAAGTAACGAAAGAGAAAAAGCCTAACGTCCAACCCCCCTAAGCCTTATGTGCATGCACTAAGAAGCGAACCGGGTATTTACAGCTTTGATCACACGTGGTCCTGTGCCAAAGGTATCAAGAACTTCATATCAACCACAAATCCGTGGATTGGCCGATAGCAAGAAGCGAGGAAGAAAAAAAAAAGGTGTCGAATCTGCCCAGAGTGCTGGGCGGGCTGTAATAAAAAGACGTAATCGGTAATGTGAGAGCGCAAGGCTGAAAGGTTTTTCGCAAGGTCCAATCCGTAGGAACGCCAACGCCTTCCGAGTGCCAGGGTTGAAAGTGGGAAATCTAATCCCATACGAACAAGAAAAAGAAATGTCCGCCCCATTCGATGGTATCGTTAATAAGAAATAGAGTTGGACGTCCAAGCGCGAATCATGTTCACATGACGACACACTTGGACTCTTCACGGTCCTTCTTGACGCTGAGGGCGACGCGGGCAGCCTCGGTGAAGGCTTCGTTGACTCCGCGGTTGCGCATGGCGGAGCACTCGAGGTAACGAAGGGCGTTGATGCGACGAGCGACCTCAAGACCCTGCTCGTAATTGATCATTGGTCGCTTCTCGCGCTGCTGGCCTTCGGTCGCCTCCTCCTCCTCGTTGTCGCCCTCACGAAGGTCACACTTGAGGGCAACCAGAACGAGCTTGACGCCGGGGCAGTTGTCGGCAATCTCTCCAACCCACTTGCTCTCCACGTTCTCGAGAGAATCCTTGCTGTCTACACTGTAGCAGAGCATGATCAGATCGGTGTCGTCTGCGCCAAGTCAGCAAACGGCCATTTGATTGTCCGGAATGGAAGCCCTACCATAAGACAGACTGCGAAGGCGGTCGAATTCCTCTTGCCCGGCAGTATCCCAGAGTGAGAGCTCAATGTGAACATTATCAACAAAGATGTCTAGCAACGTCGGGTCAGCAGGCGGTCCACTCGCGATAACGGCGGGGGTGGAGGATGGGGTGCGCTGAGTGAGGGTGTTTCTGGAGGACGTTGTCGCATACCATGGACGTAGTTCTCGAAAACGGTCGGCTCGTAGACAGTAGGGAAATAGCTAGGTCGAGTTAGAGTGGGAAGCGCAATATAAGGATTGTTTGCTCTAGTCGTGGCCCCTGACAGTGAAGGCACGAGAGGACAGGAGAGGACAGGAGGCGTAGGCGAACTCACCCTCGAGTAAAGACGTTCAACAGCGATGTCTTACCGCACGCACCGTCGCCGCTGAAGTGTGATAGATTGATCAGTGACAAGTCCACAGGTTGCAGCCAGGCGACGCAGGTCTCACAGGAGGACGAGCTTGCGCTGAACGGTCTTAGATCCTCCGCACAAAGCCATGGTAAGGGATTGTTGGTGTCGCTATCGGTATTGGGAGCAGAGTGTGTCGGCAAAGTTGAATCGGGTTGACGAGACTGAGATGCAATTCGAGTTGCTTGCTTGCTAGGAGCAGCCGTGAAGTCGTCGATCAATCGAGCAAAATTTGTTGATGGTAGGACTGTGATTTGTCTGCCGATCAGCAAGGGGAGGTCGCAAACTCGTTGTTTGCGGCTGGGTTTGTGTGCGACAGGAGAGAGAAAGGAACAAAGAAAGGCTGAATGGACTCGTCGGGAAGGAAGAAGGGAGCAAGCCAAGGTGAAGTTGGGCCCAGTAGTAATATGGGAAGGTGCCACCTTTTGGGGGAGTAAGGTACCTACCTCCTTGCAGAGAAAGGGCCAGTGGGTGAGGTGGGGACAATTGAGGTAAGGAATCTACCTTGGGAAGGAACCTCAGTGGAACAGCGAGACAGGTGGATGTTCCTGCTGGGACGGAAATCACCAAGCAACTGAGATGGGTAAAGGCAAAAGAAAGAAACAAACTCTTTGAAGCTGCAATGAAGTAACGCGCAAAAATGATGGCAAGGCAAAGCGAATTGCAGCCAAACAATGCCCTTGATAATGGAAGTGAGTGAGTAAAGATGGGGATGGAGAGTGCAGAACTGGGAAATTGGCTTGGGAAAATGCTACCCTGCTCGATTGGCTGAGATTGAAGTCAGAAGGGCCACGCCAGAGATGGAGTTAGGGAAAGAAGAGTAAGAGCCGTGCAGGGTCAAGCACTGTCACCGGGGGTCAGGCTGGTAAAAAGAAAATTGGATCTTGGTGTGATGAGATGTACCTGTGGAGGTGGATAGTGAGCCATAAGAGGGAAAGAACGTTCCCTCCAGTCCAGTCCACTAAAAGGAAGGAAGGAGCAGGGCGGCAAGGCGGTGCATTGGCCACTGAGCATCTATTGACCTGCGCCAGCAGAAGGTGAGAAGAGAGCATCCAATTTGCTGTGAGCTGAATGTCACTGACTGAGCGCCTCTCCACACGAGATCTCTTTCTCTTTTTTCTCCCTTTAGCCCTCACAACCTGGTACCTCTCGGTCCTCTCCAGGCTCTGAGCACAAAATATCATCATCACCACGCACTCAAATCACTCATGCATAGGTACTGGCGAGTGTAAGCATGCGTGCTGTATTTTCCCTTGGACGGAGGAGTGGAGAATACCTGGTACATAACAGCGCGCGTCCTGCATGCACTATCGGTTTACTGACATCTTACAGCATTTACTAAATTAGAAAAAGAAAGAGAGGCAATCGCCATTCCAGCCCTCGTCTCCTTGTCGTCATTTTCATAATTACCCATCACCAAAGAGAATTTACCTAAGCGCGGCTTCTGACTGGGTAACCATGTCCCCTATAAACATTGCCCCATTCGAAGTCCAGCGTGATCCGAGCGGCATGAGCTGTTGCATGGTAAGGCATGAGCGTAAAGCCTGGTGTTGATCTTCGAACCACCCGAGGGATGCACTCTCTCAACTTTTGAATGAATTCGACGACATCCAGGCCTTGAGTAGACTACTTTCCGACCTTGCCACGACATGGCCGTGCGGCGCATGGGAACTCCCCAGAAACCCCTCAACTCTAGCCATAACGACCGTTCTCCTCGTGAGACACGGGGCCGGGGCCGAGGCCTCATGAGGGGTACCATGTTGGTAACGCATGCAGGTATTCTGTCATCACAATACTTGTAAACAGGGCACAGTACGATGTACGAGCGGCCTCCATCACCCTGCCCCGGCTGTCGCACCTTTTCCTATTGTAAAGTCCGATCCTCACCCAGACGGCTGGCTTCCGGACCTCCCATCACACCTTACCCATCACTCACGGCTGCAACAACAATGTTTGCTCATATCATCGATCTAGTTTCGGCCAATCTCAACTTCAACTTCATCTATGACTTCCTGGCAGGATGTGTGATCGATCCCATTTCGTTCTTCTCCTTAAATCAACCTCTGTTCGCTCTCCCGCTGGTTTTGCAACGAGGTAATTAGGTGTACGACTCATTCGTCTCAGCATCGTCATCTTGCAGAAGCACAAGATCCAAGGAAGTGTGCAGTAAATCCAGCTATTGTCAAAACAAACAAACCCCACTACTCAAACATTCAACGCCGTCACCAGCCAAGGAACCTTCGCTCTGTGATTTTCAGGCACATCCCGGCAATCTCCCGCCTTTAGAGCGGCGAACCTCGAGAAGTCCCGAGAGCGGACTTGGATAGCCAAAANATGCCAGATCCACGCTGGACCACTCCGGCTTTCTACCGCTTGCATCTCCTTTGCTTTCCGATTCTCAACGTATCCATAAGTTGTGTGATTTAGTAGCCGAGAATGGCCTTGCTGAAGGTATCTACGACGACAAGCATTCGCCACATTGTCCTCCCCTCTTTACCCCTCTACCTCCTTACCCCTCTTTACTCAGCCTCGATCCGAGAAACACCATCCAAGACCAGGCTCACTGATCTCTAAGAGCAGGTGGCATCGTCAAAGTCCAAAACGACGCCACCCGAATGACCTCGCGCTACGCATTGAGGCGCAGGGCACAACTGAGGAGTGGCGACACTAGTCGCTCGCCGAACGATACCTCAGGGTTCATCGTGCTTCAAATGCTCAAACCCTTCGCCGCGAATCTGCCTCCCTCGTCTGGCAACTTGACTCTTTGTATGCAAGAAAGAAAGCCTCCCGCAACCTGAGTGTTTTACACAGAGCCGAGTTGGCAGCGTGAGGCGCTTACTTGATTAGAAGCATGTAAAATGACACCTAAATAATGATGCGGTTCTTTAGTGGTTCGAAATGAGAGATGGTATTATTCCGGACTCCTGTTCTCGCCTTATCCATGGTCCAATCGCGTTCCAAATCGACCTGGTCTTGCCATGTCCGCCTGGGTATCGTAACTCGACGCCTGTTCCTTCTCAGCTCATTAGTCCTCGTCTCTCTGCAGGCCCTGCCAGCTCCGACCCATCCTCTCCCCAAGGCTCATATTTCCAGCCTTCCGGTGTAACCCGTTCACAAAATCTCGGTCGCCATACTTGGAAGACCGCTGCCTTGCTTGGTCATCCGCATCCCGCGCCGCCTTCTCCTGTGCCTCAAGAGCAGCCAAACGGCGTACTCGGTCTGTATCGAGATCGGATGCTGCCGCCTGCATAGCAGCGAGCTTCCTTGCTCTCTCCTCATCCGCAGGCTCGTCCTTTGTTTCCTTGCCGTCATCGATGCGACCGTCGTATTTTCTTTCTCGGCCATGGCGTCTGTTGTCGTAATGTCTGCTACCACGGGACATCTGCGCATCTCCGCTTCGGTCGTGGCGACTGCTATAACCTCGCGGTGACCGATCTCTTCGCCGGGAAGGCTTCCCATCGTCCGATACCGATTCTTGACGTCGCGAGCGATACTCGCGTCCGTCTCGCCTGGCGGGATCGTCCTTACCGTCAGAATCGTATCGGCGTGGCGAGGTTGACCTTGAGGCATGTCTGCGTCTGTGGCCGCGTCTGTCCTCGGAATCGCTACGTCTCCGCCGTCTTTCATGTCGATCCTCATCGTCGGAGTCGTCTCTACGACGGCGCGGACTTCTGGATCGAGAGTGGGCGCGGCGTCGCCTGTGGTGTCTTTCTTCATCGCGATCACCATCACGGTGTCTGTGGTGTCTCCTCCTATGCCTTTCTTCCTTGCTCTTCGACTTGGATGTGTTATCTTCCATACCCATAGACGCTAGTAATTGCCTGCGTTTGATGGGATCGTTCATCATTGCCTCGTAGGCAGCCTGCTCCTGTCTCTTGATGGCGAGGAGAGGGTCTTCTCGGATCTTGGCTGCGGTGTCTCTCGCTGTGTTGGCGGTCTGAAGGGCCATGAAACTTTCTTGTCCGGCCTGCTTCTCCAAGCTCTTATGCTCTGTGCCCTTGAGAATGTTGTCGATACGACGCTTGCCAAGGAGGTAACTCTCGCGCTCCTCAGTCGTGCCGGTTTGTCCATCGGTAGGGCCACTGTACAGAAACTCGACGCGATCGATTCGTTTGGTGTGACCAGAGGCTTCTAATTTCTTTTGAAGCTCCTCGCGCGCGCGCTCCTCCTTCAGTTCATTGATCCTCTGCTGGGTTTTCTTACGTTCGTCAAGGGCCTTGCGCTCCTCCTCCCAGACCTTGGCCTGGTTCTTCAGGAGAGAAGGGTGGAAACTCTTCTTGAGGTTCAGATCGCCACCCATGTTGCCGACTGTCCTGGGAAGCCCTTAAACTGGCGACGAGTAGTATATCGAGGCTGTACGGCGTCCAAATGTATTTTCGCGTATGTTGAGAGAGAAGGCTATGGTCACAAGTAACGTTGTCGATGGGTGTTGAAGTTAAAAAATAAATAAAGCTGGAAAGCCTCAGAGATGGAGGGATAAGCGGAGGAGTATGCGAGCTCCAACGCCTGGCTGGGGCAAAAGTTGTTCTCCTACAATGGCCAGCCGCGACTTTCTTTGATGGTCCGTGCTTACCTCACCTCCAGCCGTGGTTTGGTGACAGTCATTTTGGCGGGTCCCCGCCAATCGATAAGCTCCAGATCCCCCCGCCTTGAACCCATCCATTGCACCTGTCTCGAGCTTGGGTTGACCACCGTTGGTGCGGATTGTCATTAACCTTTCAGCCTCGCGCTTTCCGAAAGATAAAACCACATCGCCGGCCAAGCTCACCGAAATTATTTCTGGGCCGAAATATCACGCGGTCTTTCTTTTTCTCCATTTGCAACATTCCTCCTCCCGCCACACTTGTCGATAAACGAGCAATCGCTCTTGCCACTCCATAATCACAACCGACAAGATGTCTGATGACGAGGACTTTATGCAGGAGTCGGATGAGGAGCAGTTAGTTCCCCCAGAATTTGGTCTTCAAGTCTCCGTTGTGAACCTTTGAGCCTAACTATTGAATAGATACGACTTCGAGTACGAGGAAGACGATGACGAGGAGTCCGGCGATGTCGGCATCGAGAACAAATATTACAATGCGAAACAGCTCAAGCTCACCGACCCTGAAGATGCCATCGCCGAGTTTCTAGGCATACCGCCGCTGGAGGAAGAAAAGGGCGAGTGGGGTTTCAAAGGTCTAAAGCAGGCCATCAAGCTTGAGTTCAAGCTGGGACAGTATGAGAAGGTACGGGGACGACTTGCAATCTCGCGTATCAGTCGTTTGGAAGAGCTGACACCAGGACTAGGCAACAGAGCACTACGCAGAGCTATTGACGTACGTCAAGTCCGCCGTGACGAGAAACTACTCCGAGAAGTCGATCAACAACATGCTGGACTATATTGAGAAGGGCTCAGACGGACCCAAGGCGGTGGCATCGGTGGAGAAGTTCTACTCGCTTACTCTCGAGAGCTTCCAGAGCACAAACAACGAGAGGCTGTGGCTCAAGACAAACATTAAGCTCGCTAAGCTCCTTCTCGACCGCAAGGACTACAACACGGTTTCCAAGAAGTTGCGCGACCTCCACAGAGCCTGTCAGAAGGAGGACGGTAGCGACGATCCCAGCAAGGGCACATATTCTATGGAGATATACGCTCTTGAGATCCAGATGCACGCTGAGACCAAGAACAACAAACAGCTCAAGCGACTGTACCAGCGTGCCCTCAAGGTTCGGTCGGCTGTTCCTCATCCCAAGATTATGGGCATTATCCGCGAGTGCGGTGGCAAAATGCATATGAGCGAGGAGAATTGGGCGGAAGCGCAGACCGACTTCTTCGAGTCATTCCGCAATTACGACGAGGCCGGCTCGCTACAGCGAATCCAAGTACTCAAGTATTTGCTGCTCACAACCATGCTGGTTAAGTCAACAATCAATCCATTCGACTCCCAGGAGACGAAGCCCTACAAGCAGGATCCCCGGATAACAGCCATGACGGACCTGGTAGACGCCTACCAGCGTGACGACGTTCACGCCTACGAGAACGTTCTCCAGAAAAATCAAGACATCCTAGCGGACCCCTTCATCGCTGAGAATATCGACGAGGTGACGCGCAACATGCGCACAAAGGGCGTTCTCAAGCTTATCGCGCCCTACACGCGGATGAAGTTGGCTTGGATTGCGAAGCAACTCAAGATTTCGGAGCCAGAGGTTCAGGACATTCTGGGCTTCCTCATCGTCGATGGCAAGATCCAAGGCAAGATCGACCAGCAAGCCGGTACGCTCGAAGTCCAGTCAGACGCGGACAATGCGCGCACCAATGCCATGTATGAGTTGGCTCAGTCCGTCACCAGTCTCTACACGACCATGTTCAAGGAGGGCGAGGGTTTCAGGTCGGCCGAGTTCTCCACCGATGACCCGAACATGGACATGATGGGCGGCATGACGCCCAGAAGCGGCGGCCAGCGTGGAGGCCCGCGAGGAGCCGGACGGAAGGGTAAGGGCGTGATGCCTATGTGGACATGAGTATGACTTTTGAGGAATTAGCAAGTTGATGAGGCGGGTTAGCCAAGCTACGGTCTGGCTAGTTTTACCCATACGCCTGCACTGCACGGCATGCGCCAGAGGTGCATACTAGGGCTTCTTCGGGAAGTTCTCGGCAAGGACCGAGAGGGAGAGATATGAAAAGATACCAAAGAAACCCCACATCCACACACAGAATATGACAGATTTCCTCTCCCCCATCACGGGAAGCTACCGCACGTGTTTTCTCGTCGACGGGGACGAAGGCAAGGCCACTAATGAAGGGTTGAGAAAGAGCTTCCCGCTGCACGCCGCTCGATTTGTCGGACATCCCGTCCTTCGTGGAACTTGAGAGTGGAGGTGATGCGCAGTAGAGGGAACGGAGACAAGCCGGGGGCTCTCCGCTGATGGCTTGCGACGGACGGGACCGGTGCGCTTCAGAGTAGCTTCCGCAGCGGGTCACGGAGGCGACAACAGAAAATCTTTCCCCTTCCTGCTTCTTGATGGATAGCGGGATTTGCACAGGGGAGGAGACATTGGAAGGAATACGAAAAGAGAGCAAACCGCGACCCTATCGCATCTCATCCCCGATCTCCGTTGTCATTGATGATCCTGGGTCAGATATACAATTTCTCACTTCAGACCTAGGGTCTCTTTGTGCCAGTCTCGCTCCCTGTCTTTGTCTCCATGATTCTCCGGAATATGAGGTTTCGTCTCCGCAAGAAAGAAACCTCGGACGTACAGGTCGGCTACCACGCGACTAAAAGCTTTTTGGACTGGGGGGGGGTTTTTTTTTTGGGCACACGTAGACGTTACATCCGCGTAAACAAAAAGAAAAGAAGAGTGGGGAACTAGAGGAGGCGGAAGGAATAGACGGGCCTGGGCGAGGTTTTTTACAGGCGAATACAACCTTTAATTTTACCCTGAAGCTACGTTCATCTTGGTTTGTTGGAGAAGGGCGGCACGTCGGCAACGGAGACCACATGGAAGCAAACAGCATACCTCTGCACGGCAAACACACCCCTTCAGGTGCATCCTGGTGTATGTGTTTCCGTGAGCAACGTTCGCCCGGGAGACACCGCAACACCTCGCGTTGAGCACGTTTTTGCCGCGGGCGTGTTCCCGCCTCTCTACTCCGTATCTGTGATCCCGGCTGTCGACGGGCTTCTGCCTCTCCCACGCCGAGGCGTCAGATATCGACATGGGACCACGCGACTGCGTGACGGAATAACCCGGCCGTAGGAAACTCTGTCTGCCATGCCATGTCTAGAAAGAGAAGGCGTTCAACTATATGCGTCGCCTTCGTCCAAGCAGCCACCGAACTTTTTGGACCGGCCCCCTGTCCTTCGTCACACAGCATGCTATGCTATGCCGTACAGGCTGTTGTGGCACCTGCCTAGTTCAGCAGTCCCACAGAATCTCCTTCGACATACCATCCTTGGGTCATCAATTTTCCTACTGGGAACAAAAGTTAAGAGTAGAAGGCCCGAGGAGAGTCAGGCATGCGGACTACTCCTCTGTGTCCTCCCGTGTGACATGCCTACTATCAGGTTGTCAAAAGGGGGAGGGGAGAAGGGATCAGCTGGACCGACCAATCCCCCCCTCCTCTTCGACGGTAAGGAACGCGGCATGGGCGCCAGTCTGCTGTACGACGTAGCGGTAAAGTCAGTGGGCTGCAGAGGGTGAACGGAGTGGTGGTTGGTGTACTCTCCAAATCCCCCCCCCCCCCCCCCCCNCCGTACCCAAGAGAATGCGGTGTACTCCCCTTCTCATTGTATTTCAAACTTTCTTTTCACTCAGGGTCTATTAGGACGAACGCCGTGAAAGGATAGGCAGTGATTCCCAGCCAGGGCCTCAAGCCGACGGGGCTAGCGTTGTGTTGAAAGCTTCCGCTTACGCCGACCATCTATTTACTCTTTGATGGTTGGGCGACGCAGTCGGGTAGTACAAGAAGCAAGCAAACGGGCGGATTGGCAGAATGGCAGACTGCAGATAGGTCGACGAGTTACGGTCCTTATGTCAATCCGGGACCGGGAGAGGCAGGGAAGCGGAGGAGTTTGCGTGACATACTTGGGCGAGCGTGCGTTTTTGTCCGCACGCTTGATACTGGATGCTTGCGTACCACAGTCGCGTGAAGGATCGCGGAAGAATCATCCCTGGAGTCCGCAGGTAGTTCTTTTTACTTATGGGAATGTCGATATGAGAATCACCCCTTCGCGCACCTTTTGCCATCTGTGGATCGAGTTAATGACTCCAGGAGACGACACTGATCGTTTGCCAAACAGGTTCAACCTCTAAGGCATGCGTGTCACTTGTGTGATGGTAGGAGACGATAATGGCGCCTGAACCCGCAGGATGACCAAGCAGAACTTGGCTGACGATTGACTGTGTGTTGGGCATTTTTTCCGCACCTTGCCGTCAATCCCTTTGGAGAAGCCTTGTGCTTACTCTCGAGAAGCCGCCGAGAAGAGAAAGTACGTCGTCGCACGATCGGTCCATCAGGGATTCCAACACCCCAGCAAGAGGAGCCACCTCCCTCTAGGCGCGCGTAGTGGATGGAACAGCTGGGCCGAATAGCCAACGCGGAAAGTTGGAAGCGAGATAATAGGCTCATCGCTCTTTGCAGGACCGGGGAAGGTAAGAAGAAGGGGGAGGGGTGCAGGCGGCTGATCCACGCAGGCATGGCTGAACGCGCGAAGGAGGCGACGAGTGGGATACGAGGTTTGGCGGCGTCTACCCAAAGGGTTGGGTCCATATCGATGAGATGTCAAATTCGACGTTCTTGTACAAGAGGATTGCCGAGTATACGTGCTTTATGGTGAATAAAATGGCGTTATATTCGAGGGCGGGACTACACGATCACCGTTGAAATGCGCGAGGAGCATTAGTATGCACCAGAAGGATGAGCTGTCATATCGCCAAGGGCCGCGGTTGAAGTTCATATCCTTCCCCCGAAGGAGCGAGTCGAGGATTATTTCGTGCAGCACAAGCTAAGAAGCTGCATAACGATGCTTCCGAAGGTGGGCAGTAGCAGTTGAGAGAACGGCAAAGTCGCGAGCCCGAAAAACCCCAATGTGCCCATTTCGAATTCGACACAGCTTTTGTTCACACCACCTTCTTGTTCTCCGTTATCCATCATACCATGGTATGTTCGGAGGAATTGATATCTGTGAGTACACCTCTGGAAGGATGCTTCCGGGTGAAATTCACGCGGGCGACGAGTTGCGCTATTAGATGTGGCAGAGATGGATTCCTGATCCTGGTCCGACCTACGTCTCTTGTCGGTCCCGGACGAACTCCTGTCCGCCTTGGTGATCCTCCAAGGAGAAAAGGGCTGGTAAAGGATTCGCCTTTCCTGATTTCTCATTGGTGCACTCGGAGTGTCGGACTTGCTTGCTAGAAGCTGATCCCTGTCGCAATCCGCTCGCTGGCCTTCACATGCTCCTCTTGATTATGTCAACGTATTGGACGATCCTCAAGATACGTGGGCAGCGACATGTCTGGGCGGCTTGGCCTCTTGTTCTTTCACGCTGAGGAATAAGCCCCCCAAGAACGAATTCGCGGCAGCGCGGAAGAGGAACCAGGGGCATAGGGCTTGCAAAAGCACCGAGGGTGTCTTGTCTGGTTCTCTCTTCTGAACTCAACTTGAAAGCTGGATGCGTCCAATAGAATAACCTTGACTCTGCTGCACCACGAGCGCCACGGATGATGTTCATTCGTGTAGAGTAGGAGACGGGCATGTGCTTTATCCCGCCGGCAGGCTGTTGTCTTGGTGTGGCCTAGTCCGCCCTTCGCCCATCGACCGTTTGAACCCCACGTTTTTCCAACGTCGAATGCTAACGGAGAGCAAATGTAAGGGTAGGAACGGCACCTAGTATGCATGGCGCCGTCCTCAGAGCCTTGCTTATCTCACGCCAGAGATGCATGGGACTTCATCTCGATGATTGGAAACAAAGAAGGGTCGAAATTGCCCCCCTTCTGCCCTCTCTCCTGTCGTGGGATTGGTGTGCCTGGCTCATCTTGTGTGACAGAATATCTAGCTGTCATTGACATGAAGCACTAAACTGGCCAGGCCAGGGCGATATGGCTGTTGGATATTGTTAGGGTCCTTTCCCATGCGAGACGGTTACGCAGTTGTGTCGTGGGCCAAGACTGCCCTACCTTTTTGGAGAAATCCTTGCGTGCATCGTGAGGAATCGGTCAAAAGATTTAGTCTCCGGGGCGTGCTCTAGATCGCCATCTTGTTCGCCCTCACGCCCTCTCTCACTCGTCAAGGGGGGGGCATCGTCTCGAACCTAGTTCATCCCATACTGGAATGAGTTGCGAGCAACTCTGTCAGGGTGAAAAGAGACGAGATCAAATGAGCTAGTTGAAATCCATACGGACGGACAAATCACATTTGATGGAGTATCATCCGAATACCCTGGTCCTACTTTCTCCAAACACTGACGAGCAAGCTGCTTGATGGTGGGACTCGAACACGTTTTGGATGTCAGGACCGCAGCAGGTGGGATTGGCGTCTCCACGTTCCATCGCGTACAGCGGACCGAGTTTTGCCATCTTGACAGCCTCGTATCTTGCTTTCCGCTTGAACAAATCGCATGGTGCAGGTTGCAATCTTCTTGTGCGGCAGTGGTTGTCCAGAAGCTTCACAACCACAGTCGACCGGGTGGAACATGAGAAAGCGATGTGATGCTGGCACCGCTCAGGCTCATGATCCAAAGCTTGGAGTCTGCTGGATTAACCCTGAAGGATGTGCATGGCAGTGATGGGAATGTGTCCCCCCAGTCAGTACGTTGTACGCGGTAATGTGGGTGACCTGTAACTCCAAGGTCGATGAATCATGATTCCAAGATTTTGACGATCAGAGGCATCCACTGCGCCCATGGTCCGCTTCTACTCGAAAGCAGGACGATGCTGCGGTAGGAAGGCTTCCGGCGGCTGAAAGCTTAAAATTCTTGCTTTGGCTCTTGAGACTTCGACAAGATTCAATGAGTTCGTGTTTCCACATCTTGGGGCGCTCCTTCATTCCGCCAAAGATGATGCTATCATACCAAGGAGAATGGTCGAGTTGGTCCTTATCAAGAGCACGCCCTTGCATAATTACCAGTTGGCCTTTCGTGATGCAAGGTATGGTCACCTCCAGCAGTTATCGGTAAGTGGATTCCCGCAGGTAAGCGGGAGCTAGAGACAACAGAGAAGTGTGGAGACCGAAGGCAACACATACTGGTATCTACATAGTGTGCGATAGTACACTATAGTAGTAATGATCCATTTGACGACATTGAATAGTCGCAAGACTCACCAGCATTGATAAAATTAGGGGGTGGCCCGAGAAGTGGTTCCGCTCCCCATCATGGTGCATATTTCATGATTTCGTTGGTCGGGTCCGAAGCAGCCCGGATGCGAAAGACCCATGACTCGTCCACATACTTTGTACGGAAGAGTTAGTCAACCATGGGAAGCTGTCCCGGTCACGGCATGCGAGACTGTGATAATGGTTCTAAAATGCTCAAAGATTGTCTTCGAGGCGACCCTTGTCGGTCATGCCGCCGTGGAGCTGGAACACCAAAAAATTCAGTGAAGGCAGAAGGTGGAACGATCTGTGGTATCCTATTTTGGCTTTATCAACTCGTCGTTTTCCGGGCTACCCTTTGGCCTTGGCCAATATGTGCGGCTGGAGGATGCTGAGAATTGATCGACGGTGTATCCATACACTATCCGTAGTTAAGTGCGGAATGTAGCCTCCCTGCACCGACAGGGAGCCGGCGAAGAGGATTGGGGATGAAGCAAGTCTCACGAGAGGGGATGAATCCGACATCATGGCCACAATCTCCCGCAGATCAACTTCTTGAAAAACGAATCAAGATCCTTGAGTCTTGGTTGCACTTAGTGTCTCCAGAACTTACCCACGCGGCTGAATCGGTCGGTCTTCACAGCTAAGGGGACGGCCCATTTCCGTTAAACCTGGTCCATCAGCAGTACATCCACCTTTTCTGTCCCCGCCCTTCTCTCTCTTCATCTTTAAAGGTTTCCTCAATATGTTGGCGATGGTGGATTGTGACAGAACTCATTACGTCGCTGTCCATGGCCGCTGGCCGCGTAGTGCCTAACGCAAGTGCCCATGGATTTCCGTGGCTTCCGTACGCGTAGCATACGGGAGAGGCTCGGGAGCCAAGCTAGCAAAACGGGGCCTTTTAATGACCGACAATGTTTCAGTGGGAGGTATCCGTAGGTAGGAATGCATCTTAGCTGTCCATAGGAAATTTCCCCGTTGAAGTTGGGCCGAAGTGCGAACCGCTAGCCAGTGAGGTGACAAGTGATCCATGCAGAGTACGGCAAGCGTAACAGGGCATGGCGGGCTAGGTGGACTTTATTAGTGTCAGCCCGTGGCACACAAACGCTAGCCCAGCCCTGTTTGAGTAAGGAGAATAGACAGACGGCACCAACGGCAGCCAGCCAGCCTTGAGTTGTTGAGAAACGAGGGCGGATCTCTTGGTCAGAATATGGAGGCGATGCATTGGACAGACAGCGGCGGCTCTTGGTACCCGCAGGAAAAGGAAAGAAAACAGTTGATCGGAAGAACGGGCCACTAGACAGTCGCTGACGCCACGGGGGGGCGGTGATGAAATTCGTTAGTTCCTCATTGATAATTCTATGGATGTCCTTTGACTCGTTTGTCCCGCTTGATGCGTGTCTCATCAACATGCCCGTCCGGGACTGGTCAAGGTGGATGAGAGAACAGGCGACGGACCGTGGTTTTTCCCTGCGGATAGTTGGCTGCTTATGCTTCCCTTGCGGCGTTCGTTTTTTGCTGCTGCGCTTTGGTGCCTGTCCTTGACGGTTTCCATCTTCATTCTCTTTGATGCTTTTGGCTGGAGACTTCATACGAAAACAGAGTCAGCGCCAGTGACCGCCGTGAGGCATCCGTGTGTGCCCCTGAGGGAAAGGGCTGCCTCTCGCTAGCTTTCTCCGTAATGAGAGGGGACCAGGCTGTCAGAGGGGCTCAAACGTACGCTAGTGGGTGGAGGGTGAGGACGACATATAGTATGTGGAGGGGATCACGATGGATGGAGTTGATCAGCGCTACCGGGTACGGATACAACTTCGACATGGGGCAATAGCCCACAGTGGATGGAGCATCTTGTGTCTATACGTACCGCAATATAGCAGAAGCCATCAGCATCTTAGGCTCGAGGGTGCCACGGTTCGAGAGGTGGTCTTGTCTGGCACCCTGGACGCTGGTGCCAACCCCCTGCGACGCATACTGACGACGTCGACAGCCGTGAACAAGCTGCGAAGTCCCTTGCTAGTTTGGACGGTGAAGGACAGGGGTACCCCCGGTTCGGGCTTCCCCTGGAGTGGCACCCTTGTTTTTAGGTCATGGCATTTGGTGGTAGTTCTTTATTTTGTTGTAACTTTTTCCCCCCCATTCGATCCTGTCTCTTCCAGCAAGTTTTCATTGTTGTGTCACAGGAGAAGTTGAGAGCACCAAGTGAGCGCCTAAGACGTCGGGCGTCAGACAGGCCTGCGGTTATTGACACCAAGCTGGCGACCAAGTTTGTGAGTTACTGGAGGAGCTGAGATGGCTCACTCCTGCATGTTACACGTAGGTAGCGGTGCGTCTGATAACCCTGACTCGGGCCAAGGGGCATCGTAACAACGAAGCGGTTGAAGGTCATCATCACGAACCGAAGATGCGCTGACAGCAGGAACAGAGANAGTTTGTGAGATGGTGAAGCTCACCGTGCTTTCCAGTCTCCAACAGACAATCCGTAGCACAGGTGAGTTCCTGACTCTTCGACATCAACGTGCCTCGGCAGGACGGGACCGACACCTCCAATGCCAACGCAAACGCGGATACAGAAAGAACAAGACTGATGATGATCGCCGACGTACCTTGTCCCCCCTCAATTGCCTACCTCTTACCTTTCCCATCCTCTCTTCTCCCCCCCATCCTATGCGTCCAGTTGGACTTCCTGGTATGGGGCGTTGTAGGAATCCACGCGTCCCCCTTCGCTCTCAACCGTCGATTGCCCTCAAGACTCGGTAGCAATCGTCGAGGCAAACATTCCTTGAGTAAGGCAAGTCGTTCGAGTCACGACTTACACGCAATATGCACGCCGGCAGCAGGAGCTAGCAACAAAATACGGCATGCGCCTCGGACGCAGGCAACACTAACACTATTCACGGCGTCTTCTCGTTGTTGTACTACGCGGCACACACCGCCTGCTGGATCCCTTGTTTCTGTTGGCGACCAATCCATACCTTACCTTGGCTTACTTTTTCCCTCAGTGAGGGGATGCCGACAAGAAGACGAAGCTCACCAATCGACGAGTTGCGGGAAGGAAAGTGCAGACCTGGCTAGACCTGGCCAGACCCGACGATAGACTAGGATCAGCACCGCAGGGTCTTGCTTCACCATCGTTTTCCGAGAACCCTCCCTCGGGATCTTCTTCCACTCTCGTCATTTTCACGAGGTCCATATGCTCAATGATGCTCCGCGCGACACTGATCTGTGTAATGTACGAACAAAGATCTATCATTGTTCATTGTCCGTCGCACGCTCACAACTCACCATCCACAAGCCAATGGCCCTCATCCACCCACGCTCCTCCTAATCCGTGTTTCCATCCTAGTCTTCGTCTCACCTGTTACGATTCCAAGGCGAGCAGGGCGGGCAGCTCCTGCGCGCCACTGCCGCCGTTGGTTTCTTGATACCTTTCCCATCAGCAGTATCATAGATAACCTACAACGCTTCCTACCGTGCCCTTTTCTGCCACACAAGATGGCGTATGAACTGCAATCTGCACCAAAGCCCCGGCCAACAGCTTCACGGGACGGGTCCCCTTCATGTCCGCTGCCACCGTCGCTTGACCCTTGCCTTCTTCCCAGCTATGAGATATGTACTGTGCTCTCTGCCTTACAAGAAATGCAAGTACGTACCTGGCCTCATGTCAACCCTCGCTCGCCCTCCGTGCAATTGATACCTTCCATACCTTACCTTACATTGCTTTGCGGTGGGCTGCCGTTGTGGAGAAGGACCCTGGCTGATGTCGATGCTCCCCGTCTTGTTGCCGTTCTGATAGTGCTACTCCCGCTTCATGCGTCTAAACCTTGAGTCTGGTGCCGGTGCCGGTTCTGTGTTGTGTCATGGCATCTTCCTGTGCCCGTCACGGTGTGACCATCGCTTCCCTTGAGCAACATCCGTCTCCTCGCTTCTCCGCTCTGTTCATGTCGTTCATGTTTCGCCGCCCGTTCTTGTTGCGTTGACTTGACTTGAATTTCATATTAATGTCCTTGCGTCTCCTTGGTCATCACTTCCTTCTTCCCTCTTTCTCTTCCTCTCTTGTCATTTTGTTCTGATTAACCTCCATCGTACAATTACGCCTCCCGTCTTACACGTTTCCTACCGTTTGCGTTCTGTATTAGGCTGTGCCGTAATCAGCTTTTTACCTGTTCGTTCTAGGCGTGGCCACTTACCCATTCATACACCCACCAGCAACCGTCGGCAGGGTCACCGTAACCGCGATACTGGGCTCACCTCTGCCTTACTACCGCGAGTGGCTGTACCTTGGTCTCCAATCTGTAGGTAGGTACGGCACGACACTGCATACATCCATCACATCACATCACAGCAAGCTCATTCACTTCGTTAGCTATTCGTCAAGGTTAGAAAGTTCAGCTCAGCCCGGACCGTTTGGCGGGCAGAATTAGTCAACGCCAACATCACGATCCCGATCCAGCTGTCTCATGACGCACTTCTCATGTTGTATCCAGCAGCGTGTGGTGCACCATAAGATATAACAGCAGCTCAAAACGAACGACGTTCGAACAATCCCCAGATTAGACGGGAAAGGAGGTATCATATATCGAGCGCTCCCACGCACATCAATCGTCGACGAAACTCACAACACCCGCTTTGTACGGACTGTCGAGTTCGAGCTTGCAGTCAATTGAACCTTGAACCGAAAGAAACGGTACCCGGGCTTTTCATATCTGCAACTTGGGTGGAAGAAGAGAGCCAATACTGCCCAGCGAGACGGTAACCACGAACGGTGGCGCCGCACCCTGGAAAACCACAAGTCACATTCTCGTTCCTTTTTTTTTTTTTTTCAACCTTTCCTATCTCTCTGGTCGTTGGACAAGTATCCGAATTCTGCAGTCTCTTGACCTGTACCAATACTTCCCATTCATCGTCAGCAGCCACGGCATCTCGAGGACCGATACATACTGCATACAGGGTCTTGAGGATATTGATCCGGTTAGGTGACTTTGGCTGACCCTAACTTGACCTGGCGTGATCTGGCTTGTTCTTCCGCAAGCTGGTTGCTCGACCCGACTAGCTTATCCGACAGGCGTGGTTGTGTTGCGCCATCCGTCGAGCTATTCTCCTTACCCGATCCCATCTCCACTGAATACTGGCAGTGTTGGGATATTACATGTATCACAAGGCACTCACTCTCTCGTCATCGTGCTGGTTCACCGTTCTGGGTCGGCGGCTCGTTTTCCTCGCAGGAGTTCTAACCCCTTCACCCGACACACCACCCAACCACACCTATACACCTCGTCGCCGAGATCATCCTGTCTTCTTTCTTATTCCTTTGGCTAGCCGGCTACTTGCTGAACATACCTTTCTGTTGACCAACTGTTTGGCGCTGACCACGCTTGGAAACTCGGCGTAATATCAACTGCATGACTGGTCGGCAGCAGTGGCAGCAACGACGAAAGCAGCAATCGGGGTCTCATTGTATTCTCATTGCGACTGCAACATCGGACCAGAAGAAGGAGTTTCAAGGAGAGACAAGCAGGAGGAAGCAGACAATATCTGAACAAGGACAACCCTGAGGGCACAACTTGAGGTCATGTCCCAGCCACAGGTTACAGTTTTTGCGCCATCCTTCTACGCCGCTCCCTCTCACTCGTACTCTCAGTCTTGGTCTCAGCCACAATCTCATTCCCAGTATCAGAACCACGACCAACAGTACGGCACCTCGATTTTTTCCTCTGTTCGGCAGCAGCAGCAGGAGGAGGAGCAGCAGCAGCAGCAACATGATCAAAGTCATCAAAACTATTTGGTTGGCCGAAACGACCGGGTATACGACATGGATGCAGTTGGAGGTGCGATGAGTGGTATGATGGGAAGCATTGGTGTGGGGGTGGATGATGGAGGCATGGGAATGGACGTTCGCGGTACAGAACTGGCGGATTACAACAGCACATTACCATCAACCCCGCCAGGAGCTGAAGCCCAAGCTGAAGTTGGACCTGCCAGAGCTGGGATGAGAGTTGGGGTTAGAGCTGAAGCAACAAGCAGAGGAGCTGGAGTGGGTTCAGGAACGGATGTGTCCTCGTCCTGGCATTACCACAACATGGGTGACACCTTGACTACAAATGCCACGGGCTGTCTAGGGCTGGAGACGGGCATGGGCATGAGCATGGATATGGATATGGGTATAGGTATGGGTGTGGGTGGTATGAGCATGGGGAGGATGGGCCTGGACGTGAACATGAGCATGAGCGGCATGGGTTCCTCTCCCAGTGGCGGCAGTGTCAGCGTCGGTTCGTTGCACTCACCGCCGTCGCAGTCACAATCTCAGCAGCAGCAGCGACAACGGCAACAACACCAGCCACGGTCACAGTCGATTTCACTGCTATCTTTGAGCGGGGACGCTGCAGGTGCAGGTGCATGTGCGGGTGCGGGTGGTGCAGGACCAGGAGGACATCATGATGATGGTGGGAACGACGGCGGCGGCGGTGGCAGTGGTAGCGGCGGTGGAGGTGGAGGTGCACCTTCGGGCTTCCAGTCCACCATGCCTGCCAAGTCCAACAGGCCGAGTACCCACTCCAACAGCACTAGGCCCAGTGTTGGACAAGGGCCGCTGCCAGCGCCTGGAGGAGCAGCAGCAGGGACGGCAACAGCACCAACGACACAGGGACATGGCACCGTGGGAGCACCCGCTGCGCCGCTTATAGGGCCACTTCCCATAGCAACATCGGCGACCTCATCAGCGACAAAGGTGATTGCACCCGCTGGGCATGGGCGGCCGGGGGTTTCTCACACTCGCTCTCATCCCCACTCTCACCGTCGTCCTCACCACCGTCCTCAGAGTCATTCTTGTCCTCACGCCCGTCCGTTACAATGTCCCCGTCTTTCCCCTTCCGTTTCTGCATCTCGAGCCGCCGCTAATGCTGACTCTACCAACCTTGTACAACACCGATCGCAGCTACTGGACCTGGAAATACAAGCAGCATCGCCATCGTCGCCATCATCATTATCGTTGGCAGCAACACCATCATCGTCAGGACCAGGCTCGGTACCCGGGAACAGCCTGCCCTCGACGGGGTACTCCTGCCCATCACCGGCCGGTGCCCACCTCCACACCAACCATCAGCGCCAGCACCACCAACACCACCACCAGAACAACAGCCCCAGTGCATCTTCCGTCACAACGTCCACCTCTCATCTCCCACACCACTCCCTCTCACGTTCACACCCTCCTTCCCAATCTCTCTCCCTCTCCCGCTACTCCCACCGCAACCCTGGGGGAGGAGCTAATACTTCTTCTTCTTCAACTGCATCTCCCTCCTTTTACAACTTAACCTCCAATTCCAACACAGCTGCACCAAGCACCACCAACTCAGTAAGCACTCGTCCGTCCACCATGGAACCTGGCGATCCTTCCGACCTCGCCGCCCAGGAAGCCGCCGCCCGGGACTATCAACCCCAACTGGAGGTAAGTTTGTAACCTGCCGCTGTCTTTCGTTGCCCGTTCATCGGCGCGATTGCACGGCACCCCTAGCTCCATGCGGAACCAGGTTGCTCTGACACGTCTTGTTCCCCCGCTTTCCCCAGGGTCCATTGGTGGGAGACAAGATCACGAGTGATGCCATCACCGACGAGTATGCAAAGGCCGACGACGTTTATGTCGCCAAAACCATCGTGAGTAGCCTCTCCTCTCCGGCCTGCGCGACGCCCTCGTGCAAAAGTCACTACGCCTCCATTAACCCCCGGTAGAACCTCCCCCAGACCTATTCGCATTACCGATCCATTCAAGGCGACGGCAACTGTGGCTGGCGTGGTGAGTTCACACATCCAGTTTGCCTTTCGCGACATGACCTCCATTCTCCTTCCATCGCCTCCTCTCTCTTACCCTGCCCCGCAGCACTCCGACCCCGCGACCAGTGGCATCGTCCACGACATGGCGAGTCGGTCGAGCGCGACGCCTCCATTCCAGTAATGTTTCAATTCCGGTGTCTTGCGCTTTGCGCTTACACCAGGCTCGCCGCCCTTGTCTCGTCCATCCAGAATACCACGACCACTTCTGGGATAATTGGCTTAACCGGCTAACGTCTTGCGCTTCCAGCGATCGGCTTTTCCTACTTCGAGCATCTTGTCAGCAATGGCGACCAACATCAGATTCTTGGCGAGGTTGCACGCATTACAAGCCTGAACCAGTACCTATTGAACGTCGGCGGCTACGATCGGATGCTGTTTGAGGACATGGTGGACGAGACAATTGACCTGCTGCGAGAACTGGCACAAAACATCGCCAATCAGCAACTGGCCATGCACATCTTGCTCCAACGCTTCAACGACCAGGCCGCCTCCAATGCCATCATATACCACCTGCGACTTCTTGCCGGCTCCTGGCTGAAAGGCAATGCCGACATCTACGAGCCCTTTATCCCCGGCGATACCGGCATCGCTGGCTACTGTGCCGAGATAGAGCGCCCAAACCGGGAGATTGAGCACCTGGGCATTATCCTACTTGTCCAGGTACTGCTGAAGCCCATCAACTTTGTCCTGGAAATTGCATACCTCGACAGAAGCGCCGGAAGCCAGGTTAATGTCTATCGATTCCCCGACGAGGCCAACGGCCAGGATCCCGCCAATCTGGGCCCGATTATCTATCTGCTCTACAGACCCGACCATTACGATATTCTCTACAAGGTCCCCCGGAACCCGTCGTCCTTGAACTTGCAAGTCAACCGAGCCACTTCCTTCTCTCACCGGCATGAGATTGCCAGTGTCGCGCCGTCCCTACAAAGCTTCACAAACCTTGACTACAGCCCACTGGCCATGTTACCCGGCTTCGGCGGCCCGCCCTCCGGTTTGTCATCAGGCTTGTCTTCTCTGGGCTCTCCCTCATCAGCATCACCATTGCCGGACGCTTACGACCCTCCTTCGCAATCCCCCTGGCTGTCAGCTTCATTCCCCGAACATCTACAGCAGCAGCAACAGCAGCAGCAACCCCTGCCAACCAGTCGCCCACAGTCTCGAGTGACACCTCAACCACAGCACTCATCCCCCGCCCCTGGCAAGCCATCTCAGCCTGTGGACTACCAGTTGAGGTTTAGCCATCAGTGCTGGCATCTTAGTAACACCAACTCGGCACAACCCTCGATACTGCCCGCCCAATCGAGCTTTCCGGAACCAAGCTTCACCACGGCCATGTTCAAGAACAGTCATTTTAACAAGGCCCATTACAACAACCCTCACTTTCACCCCGAAGAATGGACACCCGACGACGACGGGCACGAGAGAGTTATCAGTACGAAGAAGAAGGGTAAAATCAGGTAGGATCACTAGGTGGCTCTCGAGATGGGACAACGGCACCGTCACTTGGCGGCGTGTCTACACTTCGCAGCCCTCGCTTGGGGTTTGTGCAGCGGCACAATTCAGCCACCGCGGAGGGTTTCTTATTCTATGGTTCTTTAAACGGGAATTTTCCGATTGACTCCGGCTTTGCATGATTGGATTCAAAACGGGGAACTATTATCCTTGATGTTGCGTTTCGTTTTATGTGTTGTGGTGTGGAGGGGAACGGGAATCATGACTTATGATGGAGGGTGGAGTCATCTTCACGACTGTTTGGAGGGAGGACCCGATCCTCAGGTTGATACTCATCATAGCACCGGCGTTGATCCTAATAGTGTGCTTGTGCATTTCTACGCATTCGTTTACGGTATGCCCCGCGAGCACGAGCAACACTGCTCAGCACACATTTCTCGTCCCGTGAGGAACGAGATTGCTGCCATGCCATGACCATATGGCGGTGAAGACGCTGCCGCCCGCCGCGACAGTTTCTAGGCCGACACTCTACGGCGACCCTACGGAGGAGGATGTGTGTCATTGTCTCCAACAACACAAAATGCTCCCCACCACAGATGCGGAGGATATGAAATAACATCGCTCTGAAACTGTATGCGTTGCACCTGTCTGATAGACCTCGATACGGTTGGAAACACAGGGCACCCTTATCTCTTCGTCGGGATGTTGTAATTCCGCAACATTATTCCGTGCATAGGGGGGGGAGGAATAAAAAAGGGAGGAGCGCCGAGATGGCGGCGTTCTTCTGTTACTTGGCTACAAGCCAAGACAATCCCACGAGCTCTAGCAAGGCCGAGATCGTCGATAAGACCCGAGCTGGCGAGTCGGGTCAGAGGAGTCCGAGACGACTGCTCCGGAGATTCGCCGCCAGGAGAAAGAAAGACCGCGTTTCTTCTGCCGCAGGTGGGTCGGGGATTCCCCTTCTTTTCCTAGGTACCGGGTGGATTTGGCAAGGGAATACAGATTGGGGATAGGGGGCGGGCTGATTGCGCGGATCGGACATGCATCTTGTCTACTTCTTCCATCGGCCGGGAATAAGTAAGAGATATGGTTGGCCGGGTGGTACGGCTGATACGGGGGGGATTTCCTCTCCGGATGGGTGGCGGATGAGCCGGAACCGATTTGCATCCGAGCCAGCCTGACCCGTTTCTCAACCGCGGCGGTGAAGCTGGTGAAGGGAAGCGAGACAAGACGGTTCCGAAGACGCTAGGCAGTCGTAACGCATACCGCGGCCGACGTTACCGTGATGCAACCAAATGCCGGATTATGCGCTCGGGAAGTGTTAGTCCACACCTTGCTTGTGAAATTTTTTTTTTTTTAATTGATCATCCCAGACGGTGATGCACCGTAGCCGGCGCAGCGCGGACTCCCAATCGTCTCGCGAGTTCCTCGGCCCATTGCCGCGCATACCACTCCCTCGTGGCCATCACATTACCGGCAGAGGTCCACCGGGCCCATGTCTCTTCGCCGACCTCAGCCCTTACGCTCGTGGCAGTCTTGCCCTCGAGTCCGCACGGCACGAACCGCGCCCACGGGTTCGTGGTTTCGTCTCCGTCCACGACGACGTCCACGTTCAGTGCGACTCCGAGCCCTGAGATATGGCGCCGGAGATGCACACCCATGGCAGCGATTTTGCGTTCCTGGCCTCCCGTGCGCTGCTTGGCGGCCTCGGCCCATACGCCGGGGTCTTCTTCCGACAAGTACGTTTGTACGGAAGGCCCCGAGGCCAAGAGGGCTTGTGTAGTTTCCTCAAGGAGTCTGGCGTAGGACCGGACCGTAAGGTGCTCGTAGTATTCGCTGTGCAGGTCCAATATGGGCCAAAGGACGACTTGTCCGGGTCCGTGATATGTCGTTAGCCCGCCGCGGTCCGTCTCGATGACTTCGGGAGTGTAGTTCTGCGCGGGTGAACTCGGGTGTCCATCATTACCAGCAACCTTGTCGGCCCCTACTGATAAAGGTTGTTGAAGCTGGGCTAGTTGTCCTGGCGTGAGTGTCTTTTGGCGTCGGCCAAGAGTGTATGTCGGCGTTGGGGTGAAGGACACGACGAGTGGCGAGGGGGCGCGGGATGTCGGGCTGGATTTCCAGTCGAGGAATGCCTGGCGGAGCAATGTTTGGAGATCTGAGGCTGAGGTATAAGACGGGTAGGGACTTGGCAGGGAGCAAGTTGTGAGGTGGATATGTCGCAGGGCGCCGGGTTCGGCTCCGTCATCTTCAGGGAAGACGAGCTGGGAAATTGGGAGTGAGGAGTTCCCCCGCGCTTGTCGCTGGACGCGACCAGCTTGCCTTGGGTGATGCGAGAGTCTCGGTGGAGAAATGTAGAGACGACGGAGCATCCGAGGCGTGGCCATTGACAACATGGCGTACGGCGAAGATGGTGATTCGATGGGGTTGGTAGAGGGTAGATGAAGCCGGCGGTTTGTTTGAAGCTCAAAGAAAGCTCAAACAGAGTTTGGCGGAACGAGCCGACAGCTTGGGAGTGGTGGAATTACGTTGTACATTGGGATTGGGGGGATGCTAACGTCGGCACCTTATCGATAAGCTAGCGTCTTCCCTCAGGCGAGGACTGGTTGTCAAGGTGCACGGCCCATGACGGACAGGATGCGCGCAGGGGTTGTGATCCCATCGATGTTGGCAACCATGACTTGTTCCGGTTGCCTGTCGTTTGGGTCGTCCCAGCCTTTTCGTCATTTACGGAGCGGTGTCCGCCTCCCCGTCCGAGCCCGAGCTCCGGTTCGGATGGTTTTTGCGCTGAAGAGCGTCTTTACCACCAAAGTGAGCCACTCGAACGCTCCACAAAGTCTATTGAAACGTCTAGTCCTTCGTTCTCTCCGCCTTGCGACGCCTTCAACCGCGCGGGTCGTGTGGACGGAAGTGCGTCCTAGCCGTCGGCAAGGAATATGAAATGCCGTAACTACCCGTGGTTGGATCGTGAGATAACGATCCTCAAGCAGCTGACTTGTACGAGGTTTGCCGTTGCTGATGAGGCTGCCACCGCGCCTTCGTAGCACGATGATCAGAGTATTGGCTCTGGCATGGCTCACGACGTGTTGCGTTCGAAATACTACTGCATACACAGCGTCACCCAGCCGTCCCATCATGATGACATACAATCACCCTGACCGGCACAGGGCGATATGTCATTCGGAGCTCATGGTGTGCCGAGCCAACACCGGCGTGCCGCCAAGTGGGGAACAACCGGGAGTTCCGAGCCGATCTGGTGCCATTATTGTCAGGAGCCGACGAAGCGATCGAAGGAAAGAAAGAAGAAGAAGAATGTCGTTGTTTCCGACTGGTTAGCATGGTGAAATTAGGATTGGTCACCCCCCAAAGAGGGGAAGGACAAAACGAGGCTGCAGGTTACCCATTGAAATGTGAAAGACCGTCCGATCCGATCCGAGGGGGTGACGCGAGCACACGGGCTCAGCCTCCTTGGACGAGCTGATTGGGATGATTGAAAGGAGTCACACAGGTTCTGATCTGAGCCACTGGCGTACACATCAGTCTGCCGCCCCCCCCCCCCCCCCCCCCCCCCCCCNCGAAGGACCCCTACTATAGAGACGCAGATCTTTCTGAATGGACACCGCGGGGTTGTACATGCTACGCCGGGAATCGCAATACCTGCGACATTGGTGCTGGGGTGTATAGCAGAACAAGCGGATCTTCAGTGCCAGTATGGCTACTGCGATATGGTGCCGCGGGACGAACAAAGACCCTGCGTCCGGATGACTGCGAAGAACAAGCAAGACTATGACGTTGAGGACGTTTCGTTTATGACATGCCCTCGGTGTGGTGCATATGTCAAAACGAACGGCTAGGTGTCCGAGCATGCATCATGAAAGCATCGTGAAGATATTGCTGAATTATCGGATGCTAAAAAAGGCATAGGCTGCTTTCCGTTTGAATCAATCACTATAGAGGACGTTGGACGCAAGCCCAGCGCTGCTGTACCTCGGGCGGCCGAGACGTTCCTCCGAACAAAGCAGCCCTGCAGAAGACGAGGGAAAAGCTATGGCTTGGCAGTTTTGGCTTGTGCCATGGGGGGAAAAGAAATAGTCATGAACCGGAAATGGGGTCCAGCAAACTTTGGCCGATTTCAAAGACGAGGAATAGCTTTCTGCTACGGACTGATACTGTGGTTGGCCCGGAGGAGGTGAAGGAAAGAAGTTCGAAGGAGAAGGATGCTCCGCTTTGATCGAAGGATGACGTCGTGGCAGGGTGGAGGTCGGTCCCTGCACCTGCGCTGGCAGCCAGCCATTCTCAGTGCTGACGAATGGCAGTGGCTCAAGCATCGGACGCTAACGAGGGTCCACTGCTGTTGCCGAGCAGGGCCACTACCTCGTACCGTTTGCGCCCACCTTCTCACTGTGCCGACAGGCTTCACATCAAAGGGCGGCAGCACTGTTGGCATTCAACACTGCAGACTGCTATACATGCAGTCGGTTGCAGACACGTGAAATCACAAGGTTATGCTCTCATCCATTTTGCATGGTTTCTTAGACGATGGCATTGCTATCGATCAGCTTCAAGCCGGAGATGCGCCCTTTGAATCGATTCGCTAGACGCCTGTCATCCATTGCACAGTGTCGGATGATCCGCCTCTCTCTCATGGTCCTGTGGATCTCGGCAGTGGCTCGGGGGGTGTCGTCATGGGCCAACGATGCGCTGTCCACCTCACCTGTTGGTGGTAAGGTAAGGCCTGGGCATGGAAAGCATCGATATCCTGGCTTCCGTGAAGCTAAATCACTGTGGACCTTGCCTATTCGAGTGGTGAGCTTCAAAAGACTAACTCGACTGGACTGGACCCGGGCTGGATTGGACTTGCACGACCTGCTAACAGCAGTTCCCTCTCACCCCGCTAGTTTGGCTTCGTACCCTGGCGCACGTAAACCTGCCATCTGTATTCATCATCTGATTGCTCGCCCTCCATCCAATTCCTTTTCTTCTCGACCTCCCCCCTGGCCTTTATCACAATCGACACCCTTCCAGCCCTGCACTCCTACCCAACTGGTTTTTCCAAATCTCGGTACGCCTACGAACTTTCTGCAGAACTCTGTGGAATCAACACCGATCATACAAATCCCCCTGGCATACCCTTAGCCCACTCATCTCCTGCCTCCCTCACACAACGAGGTTACTCGGCCGAGAACCTCAATAAGCAACACCAGAGACATAAGTATACGAGAGACGTCTCAGTCCGCCTTCTGTCTCATTGAATGAAACATTCCTGCGAATCCCGGATCAGTGACGCGTGAGTTTTGCCCACCAGGTCTCCAGTTTTCCTGCCATCCACCCTTTGCCGCATCACGAAACCGAGCATGGTACGCCGTGAATTACTCGTGCCTACCATATACCTCGTCACCCCCCCAAGGTCCACCCCTCTCTGCATTCCTACGCAACATCGACCATCCCCAGTCCCTCAAAACACGCCGTTGCTGAGTACAAATCTTGACAGCTTTCCCATTCTGGCCGACGTTCCCCAGCCATCCTAAAGCATCTCCGACGCCCTTTCTTAAGCCGAACAACAACTACACATAACAGCTACAATGGCAAGGCGTAAGATTCCCCCTTGGACCCTCGAGACAGTACCAATCACGAACTAACACCACCGTTACAGACGCCCCACTGGGCATCGCTGCCCTCGTGTTCCTCTCGGGTGCGCTAGTACTACTCTTCTTCGTCATCCTTGCCGGTGTGCGAGACTCCTCGCCCCTCAACAACACCTGGTTCCTGGAAGCCGACACATCAGGCATCACCGGCTCTCGTGATGGGTTGACGCGGTGGACCTTTTTCTACTATTGCAACGACCAGAACAGGGAGTGCTGGGGGCCATGGCCGGCGCCGGCTTTCGGCTGGGCTTGGGGCCGCGACGCCGAGAATGTCCCGGACGGTCTCGCCGGCGGCCACGGCGGCGGTACCACCAGCAGAGAGTACTTCTACCTATGGCGATTTGGTTGGGTCATGTACCTGATCGCTCTTTTCTTCATGGCCATGGCCTGGTTTGCTAGTTTCCTCGCATGCTGCGGCCGTCTGGGCGCCGCTGTCGCTGGTCTGGTGTCCACCACTGGCCTCTTCTTCCTGACGATTGCCGTCTCTCTAATGACGTCAGTTTCCCATCTATGCCACATGTGATTGAGTCGGGGACCATAGACTAACTGTTAATCGTAGCGCGACCTTTGTCAAGGCCAGAAATGCCTTCCAAGCGGCAGGCCGCGAAGCCCACATCGGCACCTACGCTTTCGGTTTCAGCTGGGGCGCGTGGGCCGCCCTCTTCATCGCGACTCTCCTCTTCTGCATCGGCATCCGTGGCGATAAGGGCGCCAGCGGAGGTGGCAGCCGTTTCCGTCGCAACCGCAGCACCCGCAGCCGTAGATCCCTCGACGTCAACGGGGGCCGTCGTGTCAAGGACGAATACTCTTGAGCGCAAGTGTCACAAATGAGGATAATCTTCTGCGTCACGTTCCAAAGCAACTCGAAAAGAACGTCACTTATTACATTCCCACTCCCTTTCTGAGTCCCCCGTATGTCGCTGACGTTTGGGGGGTGCTATATCCCTCGTCGTTGGACACGAGGGAGGGGTTGACGATACAAAGACAAATACTGCTGGGATTTAATGTGTGTTGTATGTCTTTGGTTTGGTGACATATTAATTGCGTTGATCGAATTCAAGTACAAGTAATAATCAGATAATACCAACTCTTTCTCTATCAAATCAAATCAAATGCGTTGGGCTGTGCGCCGTTGAAGGGGAAAAGCCCTCGCAAGCTTGGTCTGGTCTCCATCGACTGGTTCATGCATGTACATCAGATAGTGCGAAGGAGATACTATCATCAGTAGCTCGATTATCAACCTCTCGTTTGATTTCTATCTTCTATTGCTTGAATATCATCAGAGTCCCTCGACCGGACTCTTCCCAAGTGGGCCCTTTGCGGGAAACGTTATCCTTCATACATTGTACAAATGAATCCTCAGACATCGCGTCGCCCCAACCCTCCGTTCTTCCTTACCACAACGATTCGAGCAAGAAGCAGTAGTCTCCAAATCAGTCACACAGTCTCTTCTTGAATCGCTTCTTGAACAATCTCAGTTGCTCTCGACGGTCCCCGTTGCGTCCTTGCGTCATATCCTTTAAATGGGGGGGNNCCATTTCGCATGTATGCTTCAACATGTTGACCACGCGATCGAGTCCAAAAATGAAGGAGAAGACATCGGCGACCGGGACCGAAAACGCAACTCCCTTTCCATCTGCCGGGGACGCTAGACGAGCGCCTCAAAACAAACCCGCTAAGCCCATTTGTAGTAAACGCATTAAAGACCAAACAAATCCTGCCGACCCATGAACATATGCTCGTGATGCAACGTAGAAATATCTTGGATTGAGGGTATGAGACGAAGAAAGAGGCCCGGGGAAACATGAAAGACCAACGGAGGCCAGCTCGGTCAGCATGGGAATTTTTTTGTGTGAAGATCGTAAACCTCCCCATCAACCACAACTCCTCATGTCAGACCCCTACTACTCCAATCTGCCACCAGACCCAGCAAGGGGGCTCGCCGTAGGACTGACACTATCCAAAGGCGCGGCGTGCAAGGCAGGGCGTGATGCCGCATCCGAGGCAAGGCCTGTCCGCTTGCGCTCCAGCACTGAATTTACCCACGCCGCGACCTCTTCATCCTCAGTACCGGATGATAGAGACATTGTGCCAACAGCCTCTGCTGTAGCATCGACGGCGTCTTCGTCCTCTGCCTCCTCGGCGATAGTTTCAATCTTCGAGAACGGCGCCAACCACGGGTGCTGTAGCAACATCGAGTATGTGGGGCGATCCTTCGGGACCTTGTTGAGACACTTTTTGACGAAGTCGTGCGCCGTGCTGGAGTAGCCTTCTTCGGGAAGGCCTGGCGGCTCACCTTCGACGATGGCCTAGAATCGGTCAGTTTACATCTCCGAGCCATGACAGAGAAACTCACGCTTAGCTGGCTGAAGATCGTCGACGATACCTCTGGCGGGTAAGGGTATCGTCCCATGGCGCACTCAATGATGGTCAATCCCAAACTCCAGATATCACTCTGCACGCTGTAGGTGCCGTCTGCGCCAGCTGCCATACCGCCTCCCGATATCCGCTCGGGGGCCATGTAGCTCTGGCAGCCGATGTTGGTCTTGGCGATGCTTGCAACCAGGTTACCGCTGACGCCAAAGTCGCAAATCTTGACCTGACCTCGGGTATTGGCCAGGATGTTTGTCGGCTTGACATCTCGGTGGATAATGTTGTGCTCGTCTTTTAGGGACTTGAGACCCATCACTGTTGAGTAGGTGATCTTGCGCAAGACGCCCTCGGGAATGCCGCCGTGGTACAGCTTGTCGATGGAGCCACCATCCATGTACTCGATGCACATGTACACAGCGCCTTCTTGAAAGAAGGCTCCGTAGAAGTCGATGATGTAGGGTGATATGCACTCGTGCAAAATGACCAGCTCCTTCAGAATTGTGGTGAACTTGGCCTCCTCCAATTCCAGCCTGATCTCTTTCATGGCCATCACTCTCCCCGACGTGCTATCGGCAGTGGCTGAAACCGGCGAAGACTCAGTGGTACCGTCGGCTTTCCTGATGGGTGAAGGATCCGAGTGCGACGAGTTCAGGTTTGCATGCTTAAAGCCACTCAAGCCAGACCCGAATCGCGGGACTCGGGGTTTCGTATGCCTAACCTTGTAGACGGTACCGTAGTTGCCTTTGCCCAGCTCGTCCATGACCTCCACCTCATCTAGTGATATGGTAAAGGTAGTGCCGTTGGCAAAGTTGACACCGTTCTTGGTAATGGTCGCGGCACCATCGAACGTGATCCATCCCTTCTCAGAGTCGATGTATTTTTTGAAATCATCCATCTTGGAGCCGGATGTGCCGTTCGTCGCGGCTTCACTGCCAGCAGAACTACCGTGCACATCCGAGAGCTTGGGAGTCGGGGACGCCGGTGAGGAGCCGCTCATGTCCGACAATTTCATCATGGGCCCACGTCTAGCAGCAAGTGACGGCTTGGTCTGAATAACAGGGGCGGAGCGTGGCATACCACCGGGGGGTGGGCGAGATAGGCCGCCAGGCAGCTTGAGATTGGCGGGAAGACCACCAGGTAAAGCGCCACCAGGTGAAGCTTGACGAGGGACAGGGGATACCGGCGAGCTCGACATGGAGTTGGGGGGCTGTTGTCCAGCAGGTTTGCCCATACGCTGGGCCTGGAGCGCGCGCGCCTTTGCCATAACCTCATGCATAGCCCCGCTGCCCATACTCATCATGGACGCGGTAGGAGGCGGCCGGCGCGCATTGCTCAGCATGCCCAAAGGCGTCGAAGAGGGGTTCATGTTCTGAGGATCGGAAACGGTTCGCAGTGAAGGAACTCGCTTTGGGATATCTGGGCCACTATCAGAAGGGGCTTCGAGCGGGGTGCTGGCTTCGGAGGAATCGGCGGAACCGGGTGACGCGGGGCTGCTCAGGGCATCTCTATCTACCAAGCCGTCGGGAGTGGCGGGAATGGAGTCGGGTGTGTTGAAGTCCGTCATGGCGAGATATTGTCAGTCCTTACAGGCGACAACACGATCGACGACAGAATCCAAGGGCTGGGGAGAACGGGTTGGATCGAGAGGGAGGATGGAGGAGGGTGTTGTCGGGCGGCGCTACAGGCTAACCAGCATGTGACAACCAGAGACTGACGAACGGATCACGACAGGAAAGGGGAGAATTGGATGTCGGCCGAGGAGCAAGTTCTCGAATTAATCGCAATGTCCGAGGACACGAAATCGAGGGATGACAGGGGCGAGGGACCGATCGGTCAGTGGTGAGCGGTGACAGCAGATCGAAAAGTCGGTGGTTGTATGTAGCGTAGCGAAAAGCTGCCGCGGGGTCTAGACGCGGCGGTTTTTGGGTAGCGTGGCCTGCTGCGCAATTCGGGGTCGGGGTTGCGACCGGGGCGGTGGCAATGGCAAGGGCAAACTCTAAGTTGGGGTTGAGTTGAAATGCGAGAGGATGCGCGTTTGCGGTGCAGGCAGCGGGCAGCGGGCTAGACACGGCCAGACCGAATCGAATCTCGTATCGGATTGGGGACAGAAAGTGAGGTGGGGGTTTTCTATAAATCTGCCGTGAGCACAAGATCGGGGAGAAAAGGGAAGGGAAAGGGCTGAAGAATATGAGAGAGAGCGAGAGAGAGAGAGGGAGAGAGAGAGTTGGTTGTGTTAGTGGATAGGTGAGAGAGAAGGAAGAGAGAGGAAGAAAAAGGCAAAAATGGAGGTTGACGACAGACATATGCTGGATGTCCCACTGTAGAAGAAGGGACGGATAGGAAAAGGCGAGGTAAAGGCTTACTTGGTACACCAAGGTATACCCAATGTAAGGCAACTGAAGTGGATGGCGGGGAGTGGAGGGGGGAGAAGCAGGAATTACATAGTAGGGGAGCTTGCTTTACGGATCCGAAAAACCGCAACGCAATTCAACTTTGGTGCAAACGTCACGTCACAAAAGACGGGAAAAACAAAAGCAGGCAACATGAACGAAATGAAATGTAAGGCAAGGCAGGCAGGCAGGTGCGTACCTTCCTTCCATTGGCGAATGTCCCCTACTCGTCTGTCACCTCAGGGTCGATTGGGGTGAGGTGACTCCAAAGTCGAGGTACATTACAGGCTTAGTAGTGACTTGGAGAAAACGAGTATGCAGCTCCGTATTCGTCAAAAGTCCACCCATATCAGGCAGGCCAAGATGACCAAGAAGGTATCGCCATGTACCTTGACTCTGGTTAAGCGGGGCAGATGATGGAGAATAAAGGGAAGGTATCCGCAGGCTGGCACTCGGTGCTGAGTACATGTCCCGTAGCGGTGCGGGACAAGGCCAAGGTATTGAAGAGACATGCTCATAAGTGCAGTACACTTGTCCTCAAAACCGAGATAGCCCCCAGGTAACGAATGGATCAATCGAAACAGCTTTGAAGAGAGGGAATTTGCCGAGCGTGCGGTGGCGTGGCGGCGTATAGGCGTGCAGCTTACTTACCCCGGGTACTGGCGAGAATGAGATGGGATATCCGTACTGCGGACGGATAGGGAAAGTAAAGTACTGGGCGAACAGAGCTGGGTCTTGATACATAGTTCAGATGGAAAACGGACCTGGGGGCGAAATAATTAGGACGCACCTTGATATGTACTTGAAGCGATTTTCAAAATTGCCATCGTCCCTGTCCGATACACTCCGGAAGTGGATAGCATTCACCTCTCTATTGGTAACGTCGTCGAGACGACGAGAAGGTACCGAAGTGAAGAGGAAGCCAAGGCGAGTTACTCACTTAAGAAAAGCCCTGGGCGACAATTCTCTGGCTTCGTTTGAAGAAGACCAGGAAGAAGGATGGAATGTATCTCAGGCAGGCGGGAACATTTCAATGGCAATGACAGGTCCTTCAACATCGGGGGTTCCTAGTAGCTGGGACGGGACAAGGACGCCCTGAGAAGCTGCGGGTACCTTGGCCGCTTCCAGTCCGTAGCGGGGTACTTACGGTATCCTGGGCTTGTCATGCAGGTAGGGGAATGGGACATCCTGTCATCTACCACTTTACACAACTTGCTGAAGGTAAGATACTTCATGTACCTAGGGTAGGCTCTGGGTATGATAGTGTGAATAGAGCGTCAATGTTTCCAACATGTTTCTTCGATGGGATCATCGTCGCCAGTTCTCTACGACGATGTCATTTCCTTCAGCCAATGTCAGATTCTTGTACGGGATAGCCAGGGTAGGCCACAAAACTGAACCGACGTTGGACAAATGCACCATGAAAAAAGAAGCAATAATTACGCATTCACAAGCACCTGAAGTTTACAACTCAGCAGCAAGAAACCGCACCATCATGCGCCCCCCTCCTTAGAAACCCGTACCCTTAACCATATGGTGCTCCGCCACCTGCATCACCGCCATGTCCTGCCCAAACCTGGTCGGATCTGTCAAGAAACCGGGGCTCATCCCATGTCTTTCCCCCCCTCCATCGTCGGTCAGATCTCAGCATGCGCAAACGGCTCAACCAACCAAACGAGGTCCCTTGCCTTGGTCTGGCCAAATATCAACCAGACACAACCAGCAGACGGCCCTGGGCTGTCGCAAGGGACACAATCTCAAGCGGGCTCATATTCCATTAGCAAGATTTTCGCGCACATCACATATGACTTTCCAAGTGCGATACGTGGCACAAGAGCCCCAGCAGAGGCAGTGACTTACGGGTCGCCGCTCCCTTGAATATTCAGTGTTTCTGAAAATAGTATCACGGACGACGTCCTGCGGTGATGTAACCAGGGGCTCGTCCACCGACTCAACTTGGCGATGCTTTAGACTGAACCGTAAGAGATGCATACCATGTAGAAGGCCAAGGAGCAAACAAGCAACGTGGTACCAGACTCTTGTCTCACACGGGTATAGTTTAGGCGCATTGAGACACAGCAAGACACCGCATTCTCGAAAGGTTCGTTCTTTTTTCTCCTTTCCCCCCTCGAGCGCCCTATCCCGGAGGCAAGGTCGAGACAGACCACACGCCCACCGCTTACAAAGTGTCGGATATGACTTTCCCTCTGGCGTCGGAGGAGGCTTGCCGTTTGAAGACACTGGAGCGATGCTGGTTCAGCATGTGGTGGAGGGGCAGTCGAACAATTTTCTGATGTCCGTTGGCGCTTTGTCTCGCTAAGAGATGAGAACCGCAAAGTACCGTGCCGAAGTGCCCAGGTGCGCATGGCATCCTCATCGGCTCGACCAGTAATCGGGCAATCGAGACCTTAAGAAAGTAAGGCTAGACTCCGAGAAGGATAGCCCTGATGGGGAGAGGGGCGGTTTTGGGTCGTTCCGCCCTCTGGGTCCTGGCCCCCAGCTCTCCCATGTACGTGTGGTTGATTGTTGAATGATCCAATCCGATCCTTGCTTCTTTCCGATGCCAACGTCTCGAAGTTGACTGGGGGGGTATATTGTTGGAGAGGAACGATGACGTCGATCACTTCTAGCGAGTTGTGTGAGCAGGAGACGGCGCCGAAAGAAAATCATGGCGGGGAAAGGAAAATGAAGGTGAGGTGTGGCATTTTTGGCTTAGCTCGTCAATTTCCCACGAGAATCCATTCGAGTAGCGCTAGGAGGACGAGCCCGAACGGCCTTAGCGCGCCTTTCCACATCACATCCACTACAAAATTGAACCCCACTGACGTCGTTTCCATCCACCTATTCCCATCCTGATTCCCCCTTACAGCGTCCCGGCCGGCAGTACTGGTGGGATCATGTCCACTTCGAAACTACTATTGACGTTCGATAATGAATGGCATAACCGTAAATCGTGAAGCTGTGCACATGTGTTGTCGATAGCTCGGAGCATAAGATATGGTTTTAAGAGAACAGGACTTTACCCACGGGTTTGCACCACCGCCATGCGCTAGTGTGCTGTGCGAGCGGAGGTTTCCCATGATGGTGACTGCTTTTGCATTACACAAGACAAGAATGTTTCTCCATTCTGCGTAACTGCTGTTCTATGTACGATGTACATGAGTATCACATCCACAGCCCCCGGAAGACTACCTCCGTCTTTAGCATGACTGTTCTCTTTCTTATCCAATCACAAATCACGCATCCAGGCGGAGACCATTCCGGCGCTTCAGTGTGTCGTCTATCGTCCCGATCAACCGTACTCTTCTCATTCAGCATTCAGTAATTATGTAGCATCGTTTTGTTTTGAAACGTCACCGCGTCGCGGAGCGTACTACGGGATTTAAAGGGCAAATACGAAATCCCATCTTGTTTTCCGGATCGGCGGTCTCGGTATCGAATCCCATGGATAGAAATTGTCCAGTTCCACCAGCCACCGGCAAACATGTCATCTTATTCACAACCAGCCGCAAGTCTATATGCAAATCCAAACTCTAACATCAGAGTTCAAGGGTCTCATACTTTGTCGAACGACCCCGTGGTCCCGGGGACCCTTCCTCTACGCTAGACCCTTTGGTTTTTCGCCATGTTGGAAATGTCGATATACCCTGAACATACCTATGTCACCTCACATATCTCGAGAATCCTCTTGCGTCATCAGCCACATGGTTCCTCACACTAGAGAATATGTGCCACAGATCACTCTCTCCTTCCGTGTGTCCCCACATCTGTCATATGTTTCACATTTTTGTTAGGTAGTCACCGTAGTTACATAGTAGGTAGTCGACCTATGCCCAGTGACCTTCCCCCCACGTTGTCGTCGATCCTTCAGGTTTTAGCCGTTGCATTTATGGATGGTTTTCAATGGCCTTAGTACGTAGTACACTATGTGGACGCGCACTTTGATATCATATACCAGGTGATCTCCCTGGCCACGAATAATGAGATCTTCTTTAGGGTCGCATGATGGGTCCTCGGACGTTTAGGTCGCGTCGTCACTTTCGGTTGATCTAAGTTAATCTAGGTTGGCAAAGCATGGGATTACGTCAAGAACATGCGGACGAGGGTACATGGCCAGAAGTGTGTCAACGAAGGATGAGGTGGATTAAGTTGCCCAACTTTGAGTGTCGTGTAGCAGTATCCCAGTTTCGTAGGTATCGTAACACGTCTAACCGACGTTGTCAGTCATCATTGCACACATGTGGTGCATGCTTAGTCAAACTGACCTTCTCAACGGAGCAGGTCAAATCTTGAAGCTCCCAAACTTCCATCATCGTTCCCTGGCGTCGAGATCAAGACCCTCCCCAGCAACTCACCCTCTCGTAAAATGGCTTGAGGCGGGATCTCTGTTGCTTCCCATGCTCAGCTCTCTCGACTATCTGCCCCACTGGACGTGATTACTGGAGTAACTGCATAGTTGCGGAGGCAATGGTTTGGGGACCCTCTAGCGAGCGTTAAGAGGCTTCCTGACCTTCACCCAATACTCATCGACAATGGCGTCTGCTGCCGGGTCTTCATCGTACTCGGGAAGCCAAGCGTCATCGTATTCATCGTCATCTGCAGTCTCAAGGGGCGTGGCGTGGATAGTCCGCTTCCTGAACGAGGGGCGCTTCTTCTTCTTCCTGGAGAGCAAGAGCCGGGAAAGAAGCAGGGTGTTGGTCTTGGTCTCCTTCTTCTTCGCATCGTCGCCTGACTGCTTGTCAGTGCTAGTCATTGTGGTAAGCTGGTAGCAGTGGGTAGCAGGTGCTTGATGAGCTGTTCGTAGCAAGTGTTTGATGTTATCTGTTATACTTTGTCTCTTGGGCTTGTTTCTCTGGCTGAGTTGAATTGTTGAATTGTGACTTGATGTGGCATTGAAAGTACACTGCCTGGTTGGTTTCGTTGAGCTTGAGGACGATTTTACTCGCCCACTTCTTGTGTGAGGTGAAGTATGACATCGCCAACGAGTATTTGAAGGGGAGCTGGCCTGAGGGAACAAGAGTTATTGCACGGTTTACAGATATTTTCTATCACAGTCCAGTGCCCACCGCTGCAGTTGGTGCTGCGCTCTTAGGATACACTGGCCGGAACATCGTGGCCGATTGACAATTCCATTACTTTGAAGTTTATGGCCAACTTTGGCCAGCCTTTCAAGGAGGATGGAACAAACGCGCTTCATTGTGAAAAAAACGATGGCCTCTTTGGCAAGCAAATGACAAGGCAAGTCCGGCTTTGTCACTGATGAGGATAGAAAACATCCGCTTTTTCGGACGCAAGGCGATGCAACCCGGAATCGATGGCTGAGTTTGGATGGGATGCGATCAGGATGTTGTCCGAGTAAAAGCATGGTCAACTGAGACGAGTGAAAGGACGTATCGTACTCTCAGACCAAGCAACAACGACGCAGAAAGAACATGTGTGATAGAACCTGGCCGATTACGTTGTACATTGCGAGGGATATATGTGTCTCAGCACTCCATCCGTATGATGAGGCTGGTCAAAGGGCGAGGCAGCCAAGTGATCTCCGCATGGCCTCGTAGAAACTTATTTGGTCTTCGGTCCATCCTTGGCGGTGTAGGAATCAACGGTTTCGGTACGTGATAGTTCTTGTCGTCCTACGTCTGACACGAGCCGAGTGGACCGAAAGCGGGGGGTTACTCAAGTAGCTGTCGTGGCTGAGGCGGAAATGGATATGTAGTTGTCGACCTGATTACCTAGGTAGGCAACGGGACGAGTCACCTGAGCAACTGTTCAGCACAAGCCTCGATAATGATGTTTCTGGAATGGGCAGAGTTAATGGAAGATGCGGGGAATCCAAGAGCAACAGGCATTCGCACTCCATAATTATCGGACGCAGATACAAATGGGCTTCGTCTTTGGCAAATGTAGCCGGAAGTGACTTCCTTGCCCCGTCGCCATCCGGTCCGCGGCCAAGAAGCTTAAATTCCTGCAAGACCCTTGACTTTGGCTTCTGATGGACATCAGGGGGGTCGAGACTCAGAGGCGATGCCAGGGCTTATCTTTCTCGAGCAGTGCAAAAGGCCCCTTCTGGTATATGTACTTAGCGCGGGGGCGAACACAGGCAAGCTTTTGCTATGCTGTCTAGGCTGCGTGGCTGGCTGGCTGGACTTGCGCATCGTCAAGACCCCGAAGACGGGAATTGGCAAAAAAGGAGTGTAGTCGACCGACAACATGGGGCGACGAATCCCGGTTGGTTAGGTAAAAGCAGGACTCGTTGGGCCAGTGTGTATTTCCTCCAACCCGTCGTAGCCTGAAAGGCCGCACACCTGGCGGGAGATGGTCCGATGTGAATGTGCATGTCCTTGCTTTCCTGTCGCAGAAGGGTCCCCCGTGTGGGTGTGGCCAGTATGAGGGCTGTATCAGCATTGGATTCATGGATTGGATGTTGGGGGGACACAACAGCGACGTTGGCAACGTCAAATAAGGGATGAATCACAAAAAGATGGGAACTGAGCATTGGGCATTGGACAACCAGACGGTGATAGGGCATCCGTTGGACTGAGTGAGGAAAAGGCAGCAGGGCCATGTCCGCCATGTCATCGACCACGTCGACCGTCGACGTCGATGGCGACGTCAGGGCAATTTCCATTTTGGGTGTTGTGCCAAGGCATTGCGACACCCAGCTGCGCCCATTTACGCCAAGACGGTCGGTCAGACCTCCTTCCATTCGATGCGCTTCGGTTTTTTTTTTTTTTCCCTATGAAGTGTGATGAGATACGGGCGGCAGACATGAGAACGTGTCTAACAAGTCGGTCCGTCGGGAGTTCAACAAATCCAAGGCCAAAAGGCTCCGGATGACTCTATCTTACATTATCAACGTTTTCGAGACGATGTTTGATGAAGGTGGCAGAAGAGCCCAGAGTCTCGCCACTTCTTGCTCACCCAAGCTCATGCGTGCAATTGTGAGGCAGATGTGGGCGCAGACGTGCGGCAAGTGTAGCCGGGCACAAGTATAGCCGGGGTGCCTTGCATGCACAGTTTTGCCGGCTGGAATACAGAAACGCTACTCAACATGACTTACAAGGACACAGCTGTATCAGGCGTCATCGTGCCATCAGCTGGGCGTCTGATTGGATACTACTACGTTTCCGCTGCGGGAAGCGTCTCCAACGGCGCAACATTTGGCGACCGAGCAGAACAGACCTTCACGGTTCTGGACAGTGCCAAGGATTTGCGAGGCGAGGTGGAAGCGAGTCGACGTGATGAACACAATGCTATATGGTGGCTGCTGGACCCGTCGTCCCTGCCATTTATTCGATCGTTGAGACACCGGGAAAATGTACGTTGTACACCATAGAACTTAACGGAGGAAGAGGAGGTGGAGTGAGATGGCGGTTGGTGCCCTCCCGAGCATCTAAGTTAGGTAAGTACCGTGTATCACAGCACGTCGCTGAGGTGAAGCTGGGGTGAAGCTGAGGTGAAGTGTCACACTAGGAAGCCGCCTTCATCCCTGGAGCGACAGACAATCCCAGCCATTCTGAGCAAACACCCCAGAGGCTGGCTTGCCCACTGTGCGTGCGCCCCGTAGGTGAGGAAGTTGGCGCACATATTAGCTCACGCTTTTTTTTATCAATAACCTTGTTATCCACATTTTCTATCCATCGGCCGTGTACCTTATGGCTACCCACCCAGTACCATTACTTCTCGTCGTGCCTCCCTCTGGCGGATTACTTAGTCTCGAGTCGCGTCATCTCTCTACTTCCTATCTGCCTCTGTTCCTCCCTCATCATTCTCTATCACTGTTACCTTGACCATTTACCACCGCTGACCTTGCAACTCTTTTTGAAATAACGCATTCAACCACCCGAACGTCCCTCTTACCTTTCTCTTCCAATGTCTCCCGCTGCCAGAGAATGAGACCTCCGTCGCAAACAGCAGGAAAAGGCCGAACTTTACTTTGGAGGCCCGATTCTTTTCACCGATAAAGCCGAGACAGAACAGAAGGAAACGAACTACTCTCCTCTCGCATCGAGAACCCAAAATCCTAGTCCCACACCATATTCATCACCCAACGCGATACATTGTCACACCAGGTTTGAACATCGCGCTCGACTTCTCCTGCCCATCCCCAGAGTCGCATCCCGTCGTCCCATCGTCGTCGCTTCGAAACTCACCACTTCCATCCGCTTGGCCCCAAAGGTCAACGCGCACTGCGCCAAGCCTCCGACTGAGCGACTTTGGTTAAAGAGGACTGCTCTACTGTATCTTAAAAAGACAAACCACTGTACCCGTTAGCCGCGCGTTCAGCCGGGATATCAACACCGTCATACCTCTTGGTAGACAACCCATTCTATATTCTAACAGGGCTATCGGAACGAATCTTGTTGGAAATGGACCAGCAATTCCTGACGTCTCCGACGTCCTTTAGACTGGCCGACATGGCTCAGAACGTTTACGAAATGCCGATGATGGTTCTGCAAAAGCCACACGATTCACACCCTTCCCTAGGCCACTTGGTTCTCCTCGTCTTCGAGGCGGTTCTCGAGGTTGTCTGTGTGAGCTTGCCGGGCTATATCGTCGCCCGTATGGGTCACTTCGACGCGGACAAGCAGAAGTTCTTGGCAAACCTCAATGTCATGCTATTCACGCCTTGCCTAAGTACGTTGGCGCCCCGTCCCTTCCTCTGGCCTATTGCTAACCAAACTACGGATAGTTTTCACCAAGTTGGCCTCGCAACTTAATGCTGACAAGCTCCTCGACCTCGCTGTTATTCCCATCATCTTCGTTATCCAGACCCTTGTCTCCTGGACCGTTGCTACTGTGGTGGCTCGCTGCTTCGGCTTCAACAAACGAGCGTCCAACTTTGTCACCGCCATGGGAGTCTTTGGTAACTCCAACTCGCTGCCCATTTCTCTGGTCTTGTCCCTCTCGCAGACCATCAAAGGACTCCATTGGGACAAGATTCCCGGAGACAACGACGATGAAGTTGGTGCTCGCGGCATCCTGTACCTTCTTATCTTCCAACAGCTCGGTCAATTGGTGCGCTGGAGCTGGGGCTACCATGTCTTGCTCGCCCCCAAGGATAAATACCCAGAGTACCAGGATGAGCGCGTCGAGGAGGGACAGTACGCAGGCGACCGAGAGACGGCCCCTTTGTTAAACGAATACGATGACGATGCAGGCACTTCTCGCAGCCCCTCTAGTGACGATTTGTCCCACTACGAGCCCGCCGGCCGCACGCCCGTTGTCAGCAGATCAAGAGCATCGCCTGCCGACACGGAGGATGAAGACGATGACTACCACCCCAAAAAACTCGCGAAGCCCAGCCATCTGGCGCCTCTTAATGGCAACCAGCCCGTTTTCGACGGAAGTGGCGATGAGATATCGTCTTTCCCCCGCATTCGTAATACGGATGAGTCTGAAGCTTCCCAGGGAGTCAAGGGCTACCCTGCCCGCCTCAAGACGGCTGTCAACAACACCGTCGCGTCTGGTAAGAAATCAACAACGGACTTGTTCATCAGACTCTACAAAAGCCTCCCCGGCCCCGTTCAGACGGCGCTGTCGGCTAGCAGCCGTTTTGCCGGAAAGTTTTACAACTTTCTTTGGGACTTCATGAACCCACCCCTGTGGGCCATGCTCAGTGCTGTTGTTGTGGCCTCCGTTCCGGCCCTGCAGAAGATCTTTTTCGAGGAGGGTTCATTCGTTAAGAACAGTTTTACCGACGCCGTACAGTCCAGCGGTGGAGTCGCCGTGCCCCTGATCCTTGTCGTTCTCGGAGCCAACCTTGCTCGCAACACTCAGAAGAGCGAGAAGATGCGGGATCCCGAGGAAGATAAGATCGGGACGAAGCTCCTAGTAGCTTCTTTGTTGTGCCGTATGCTCTTGCCGACTCTTATTATGACGCCCGTATTGGCCATCTTCGCCAAGTACGTGCCCGTCAGCATCCTTGACGACCCAATCTTCGTCATTGTTTGCTTCCTCTTGACCGGTGCCCCGAGCGCTCTTCAGCTTGCCCAGATCTGCCAAATCAACGAGGTGTATGAGGGCGTTATGTCCAGAATTCTCTTCCAGAGTTATGTTATCTGGTATGTCAACGAACGGGTTTTCTTCTCTCATTATCCCATCCTTTTATGCCCCACGACAAACATGGACCCATGCTAACGCAATATGCAGGATTCTTCCGTCAACATTGATTCTTGTCATGTGCGCTCTAGAGGTGGTGGAGTGGGCTGCTTAAGCAGTGCTTTCCTTTCTCAAACATAGTGGAGTGCAGGCTTACGGTAACCAACGGCGAATCATACAAGTTTCCACTTGACATTTCATGGCGTTACAGGCTTTCCTTGGGGCACGTTAAAGTAGCCAGGAGCAAAAGGCAGGAATATAATTTGGCTCTTGGCCATGTATTACTCCAGTACAAGCAGCAAGGGAAAGGGTGGGCATCAAATCGGGCATCAACCCGCTCGACATGGGAGAAGCGCTTCGAAAGTCGATGCTGTCAAGCTTTTTTTTGGGATTTGAAGCGAACTGTACAATTAGGAAAATGGACATTAATAATTATCAAACCTCGCAGACGGCTATGCGTAGGATATCTTGAACACTTTTAAAGTGTAGTGCTCTTGTAGGATTACCATATTGCGAATCGCCAATTTCCCACAAGATCCACGATGTTAGATATTGAAAAACGCCATGGTCGAGGCGCCATTGAAGAGTGGACAACTCATGATGTCCGACGTCGTCTTCTGGGCCGGGCCTCTAGACTAAAATTGAGATTGGTGCATCTGATGAGCGTGCAACAAGTGATGAAAAGACACATAGAAGCTGTACGCAGAAGAGACTGCACAGTAGTCAATTCTTCCCAGCGGTCTGCTCTCTGGCCTATACAGTTTCGATCTACGGACTACGCGATTTGTGCGTTGACCGAAGTTCACCGACAGCGGGGTTACCTCAGGCCTGGTCGAAATCTATCCTGTCACGTGATCACCTGCCAAAGCTTTGGAGCTAAGGCAAACCAGGCACGCAGAATCGCGCCTCATGCGACACCCATCACTGCATCAATTACGCGCAGCTTGATTTTAAGCCTTCCTAAAATTTAAACTTGACAACAACACAGCACGCGCAATGGCTTCCAGATCGAGATCGCCGTCGCTCTCGCGCGACCGCTACCGATCCCGAACTCGATCCCCAACGCCCCTTTCAGACCGATCGCGCTCGCCTGTTCGCCGCCGTTCGTTTGAGTCGCGATCGCCTTCCCGTTCAAGATCTCCTACACCGCGACGCAATGGAAAACACAGGAGCGAAAGCCGAAGCTGGAGTCGTGGAAGGAGCGCCAGCCCTGCAGTCAGAAGCACCAAGGTAGGAAGCACATTTTCATTTGGAGATTACGCAGCTAACCTGATATTCTCAATTCAGATCGTCGTCGAGCGTTTGACCAAGAATATCAATGAATCCCACTTAGAAGAGATTTTTGGCCAGTATGGACGCATCAAAGACCTTGATTTGCCTGTCAACCGATCCTGTAAGTGAACCTGGAACACCCACTTGGCATCCCTGATCCCCGTTTGTTCCATCATTTCTTGTACAGGATGTAAGCTGACTGTTAGTTTTCTCTAACCAGCCGGCCTGAATCGAGGCACTGCATACATCCTATTCGATCATGAAGCGGATGCCGAAGATGCTATTGCTCATATGCACGAGGCACAGATCGACGGCGCTGTCATCAACGTCTCCATCGTCCTTCCCCGGCGCAAGGTCTCCCCCCCACCTCCCTTAGCCCGCCGTGGTGGAGGTTTCGATCCCAGAAACACGCAAGCAGGTGGCCGAGGCGGCAGACAGTCGGGTGCATCTCATGGTGGCGGCGGAGGAGGATTCGACCGACCTTTTGGTCAGAATGGCCCTCGCCGAGGCGTGTCGCCGCTACCGACGCGATACGGACCTAGATCAAACACCTACCGTCCTCGTTCACTCTCACGTTCTCCCAGTCGATCCCCTGGTGCAGCCCCTCCGTCCAGAGGAGGCGGAAGCAGATACAGAAGCCGGTCGAGGTCTTACTCCAGATCCCGCTCGCCACCCCCTCGACGCGGAGGCGGAGGTCGAGGTAACGACTTTGACCGTCGTAGGAGAAGCCCTAGCCGAGACAGCTATGGTAGCTACGATAGCCGTCGAAGTCGATCACCTAGCCGTAGCCGTGACCGTGGTGGCCGTGGTGGTGGGGGCAGCCGCGGATATCGATGAATGACGACTTTACGCGACCCGACGAAATTGGGATTGTCTGTAGTTTCAAGGCGTTTGGAGGGATAAAAGGAAACCTTGTTTTGGACGTCAACTGGGCCGCCGGCTATGGGCGTGGACACTTAGGTTGTCCCGGTGCCCGTAAGACCCGATTATGCCTGCGGGTATTCTCAGCTAATAATGCATAGACGAATGCTTAGAGCTTTTTGACACACATGAATCCTCGTCTTATCCCGACGCGTGACCTGAGTTTTGCAGAGACAAGTCTGCCTGGCCTTCAAATACTCTCGGAGCATCGTTCCTCTGACCGATCGCTCGCCTTGTGGGCTGTTTTTAGAAGTGTTACGCGCGGCTTTCGAGTGAACGGTCTGGTGCCGGAAATCGGTGAACTCTGCAACTCATTATCGCCTTTTGGTTAGTCTGGCGATGGCAACACGATCAAATCGGTCGACCGGCTCATTTCCCAGCGGTCTGTATTCCGGCGAATAAGGGCTCGTCCCTCGTAAACAGATATGTCATATTGGAGCTTCTGCCTTTCGCCGCAAGTCTCTTCTACAAGGATGCGGATCGATAAGACTCAGGCTTGACGGGTCTCCTCCAAACCCAAACCCCCTACCCAGCGATGATACTTTTTTGAGAAGTGCTGTTCCGTGGACAGTGTCAGGCAGTAGCCCAGCTATGTGCATGGCATTCTTCTTCGGCGATAGCGAGTATGATTGCTTTAGACGGACTTATGTGTTCCATCATCAAGTGAGCTTACAATTCTAGAACCGACTTCCTTGCCCTGACTGATCAACACCCCAGCTCTGAGTGGCTGATTCGGCTTGCTGACCAAATGGGAGCCTTCTGCTCTACGTCCCATCGAGCAGTCGTCCTACGTGGCTTGTAATCTTCATGCGTCGTAATTCCGGCCTCGAATGTTTTCGAATCGAAAATCGAGGAGTTCAGGATCAGGCAGCAGACGACTGCTTCATCCATCCCTGACGTAGTTGTGTCATTGCTTACGACTTTATGCACGGTATGGTCCGACATCAACAGCGCTAACTCCGTTGTTTCGGCTATCTTCTAGAAAGAATCTCCGCGAGGACCTAACCCAGCATCATCGCAACTGCATCGCAGTTCACGGAATCACTCCGCTTCATCTCAAGGAGGGTCGCACAGCTCCTAGGGGTGCTATTTTGGCCACTCTGACAACCTACTTGGCTAGCAGAACAGAAACGTATGGCAAAAGTACTTCGCTCACTTTTGGTGGCCACCTGTGTTTCCGATCGAGCTGATCCAAAGGCTAAGAAGAGGGCTAACGGGACTGTCGGAGCACATTTGCGTGCATCCACTACAATATCTACACCAACAGAATTACCCACACCGACGATGTGTCATTTCGCATCATCGCCTGTCTGACGCCCACCCCACTAAGTAGGAGCGGCGGGAGAACCAACAACCGGGTACAGCCTATGACAATGCCTTGGCTACCAAAGAAACCCCTGTCTTAGTTCTGTTGTTGCCCTGGACATCATCGATACATGGGCTGTGCCAGTATGCAGCAGGGGGTCAGAGCCGGGGCGGCCGACTTACTAGTATGGCTTAGGCCGAACTCGATTACTTGCCTTTTACGGCATTACGACAGCAGCTCTGTTCTACAGGGAAAACTTGGCCCCGACAATTCCATGCCTTGTGGTGTCGCGGGCCGCTCTCTGGTTGGACGTCGGGCAAGCAAGCATTCGACGGGTGAAGGAGACGTGAACTGCAATCGCTTAGGTCGCCTGGCGCTTTGGTCTAGGTATGCTGTCCTGGCCAAACCGTCCACAGTTGTGAATCGGGGAGTGACAAGCTGAAGCAAACAGACCCAGATTGCCTACCAAACACCCCCCACCTTGACCGGCCGATTTACGATCTTCCGTTGGCAGTCTGATCTCAGACTGGAACCTGATAAATGCAGGAGAGCTCGCCTGATATATTTTATCTCTCCAGAAGGTCGTGTAACCTTGGTGGTGGAACCCTTGGATCGCTCAGCCCTATGATCTTTTAACCCTGTTCTCCCACCCCCCCCGGGGGGGCCAGTGGATCAAAGAGCGAGACGCTTGAGTGTCGAAGAGCCCACCCCACCGGCAATGCGCTAGAGCCCAAATCATATTCAACGTCTTTCTGAGCGTTGATTCTTTTGCTGACATCTTGGAAGGAGAACAGCTGGTAATTTGGGGATCCTCCGTTTCCCTGTCAATCTTCCGTCAGCGTGGCAAAGTCTCATTTCACCTACCCTCCTCTTCGAGAATACACCTGTTTGCTGCTTTAAGGTTAGATCCAGTCTTTCCAACAACACCTCACCGGTCTAAGCAACCCTGCCTTTGCCTTTTCCTAAGCCTGGAACTCGAGAACCACGATTGACCTCTCGTGGTGTTGTGGTACTCGTTTCCTATCGATATACGGCGCCTGTCGTCGATTTGGCCAGTTCTGAGATGCCCGTCACCCGGGCGCGAATCCCGACAGACAAATCCCGACCACACAAACCCCGATGCACTTGTTTGCTTACAAGATTGATAATGTCGACCGAACTTTCATTATACCGTTTGGTTCGCCGGCAGTAGCCAGAAAGCAAATTGGTAATCTGCCATGTGACTTCATGTCACAACACATGAGCAAGCGCTCTGTCATTTCCATCGATCCGAAGCAAGAGTAGAAGGCTTAGGAAGACAACGAGTGGGTGTTCTCTGAAACCTGCCTCGGTTTGATTGGATGCACGACGATAGCCTTCACTCAAGCTACATCACTTTCTGTTTCCGCGTTTGTTTGCATCCCGCGTCCTCTTCACACCAGCAGGTACCGCCTAGCTACATGCGTGGCTAGATCCCCGGTCATCTCACCATTTCATACCCCGGACGACTAGACACCCGTCCGCTACCACGTTTGCCTACCGCCTTTCCCGTGGGGGTGTGTCTCCTACTGGTCTACTTGGAAAGGCTTCCAGGGCTCTGGTTGGTCATTCCAGGTTTCTGGGAGGCTGGTGGAAGGCGATGTACCTGCCCGTTCCTAGCCTGACGTGGGTTGAGGATCGGGAGTCTAAGAAAAGGTTGCGACGTTCGGGAGGTTCACTTTGTCACGCGTAACCCTAACCTGGCGCATGGTGACAAAGCGTCTTGATTCCGCAGGGGGGCAATCCGCGCGTTAGGCGCCTTGTCAGTCGCCGTTTGATGTCCAAGGGACAGGGCGACAAAACTCGAATATGTTGACAAGCCCTCAGCCTAGTAGGCAATGGAGGCATGCCACATAAGCACATACTTGGAAAGACAGCTTGTTTTGGCAGAAAAGCCTTGAGCGGTTACCCCAAGGATGAGTATATAGGAGCTGTTCCTCACCTGGTTCGGATGTCTCAAATGGCAGAACCTCATGAACAACGCCTTCGTTCACTACTCACAGCTTATTCCACTTCATCCTGGATATCTTTGGTCCCCGTCTTCCTGATTCACAGACAGTCCTCATTCCAGATCCACTCTCTATCTTCCAAATAATCGTACCTATAACAGAGTGACAAGTGATATAAGCCAGCCAACATGCTCTCGTCACAATACACCGACATGTTTAGGAAGCACTGCGTCTCATTACACATTGAACACCAGCAAGATCAAGACCATTATCCTCTTCATGAACCCCATCGCCCCATCCACCTCCCGTCTGGCCCTCCGACTCCACCTCCCCGCCCGCGTCCCGGCCCTATCGGCCCTCGCCCCGACGTGCCAACTCCCCCACCCAGCCCGTGAGTGGGATAATACTTCTAGAACAACACTCCGATCGTGGCACTCCAGTCTTCCTACACTTGCATCTACCAGCCCGTTGGGACCGGTCTGCTAGCCGAGGGTCGTCGATTCCCCGGCCGGCTCGGCCACGGAACCTGCTTCTCTAGGACCAGGGGCTTGCTTGATTGGGAGAAGACGAGGAACTGGATGGTTTCTGTGCCACGGAACTTCGAGCAACCTTTGAACGGTATCGGTTTTGGGAGGGGGAAAAACTATGCACTAAGCATCACTACCGCAGGAGCTGGGCATGACCGATGACACCTCAACATTCAGTCGCTCACTTTTGTTCATCCTCTACTCCTGTCGACTTGTATTCTCAATCCTACCTTTCTTTTTCTGACTCTTGTCTGTATTTCTTTCTTCTTTCTTCATAGCGCTTTGCTTTTCTATCACGATGTTATGTCGCAAGATCAGGACGGGAACCCCAGCCATTTCGTCATTAGACATGCGCAACTCTGCGAAGAGAGAAGTATAGAACCTATTGGGTTCGGCGGCGTCTTCGTTAATGCAAAGGTTCTGTTTTTTTTCCCCAAAGCCCATGTACCCTTCGCTTCTCTCGTTACGGGTTTATTAGATCACAGATAGATTAAGCAGCTAATGAATTTGTAATGTGAAATCGAGTTCACTTGTCAGAAAACAAAGTGTGGGGACTGCTACTTGGTTCATGAGAATCAAATGTTGTGATCATGTCGTGCGCTCCGCCACTTCGCCACCGCCGGGAGGGTGGTCAGGGCATATCGGTGCCGGAATTGAGAGGTGGATCTCAATGACTCCGAAATGCCGGAGGATGCTGTCGTGTCCGGGGCTCAAGCTCCTGGGGTAGAAGAGGGGCTCCGAGATTCCCGGCCCCGCTGCGACCACCTGCAAAGAGCGATATCGACTACATAATCATGAGCATGTGACGTGAAGAGGGCCTGGAAAGCTTTAATGATCCTTGCGAATAGGGCGTTGTACTATTTCGGGCCTTTTCATGCTTGAGATGGCGTCGTGGGCGTCGATTCTCAAATGATCTCATATCTACAACTTCATGATACCACAGCCAAGATCTGACAGAAAATAACGACGTATTGTATGTAGGCAGATCAGGTGATGGGCGGGCGGCCACAATTGTAGCGGTAGAGTGATACTGCCGTCATCGGCGGCACTCGTGGGACTGGCAGTCCACGGACTTTTTCCAGCAACAGTTCAATACCTCTGGTTTCGGGGAGCCAGGTTTCAACACAGACACGTGCTTGAGTTGTGAGGCAATAGAGACTGACGAGGGGACCGGCAGCGCTCAACATGGCATCTCCCGCGCCCAACCTGACATTGCGATGGGCGGAAAGTTTCCGATTTTGTCATGGCAGACTGATCTGGGATGCTGATGTTGCTCGAATAGGCAGCGGAAACGAAACTGTTCCTGCCACAATAACAGCGCCTTGGAATGACAGATGTACGTCTTACTGCTAAACGATCGGTACAATACGCGCGTCGTGGATATCCTGGTCGCTGTAAGGATCCGCGACAAGCTGTTGAGAGCTATGGCATGCTCTGATGAAACGATGGACGAGGGCAACACAATAACTAAGACCATGATATTGTGAGAGCGTGTTGATATTAGCTTGTTTATCATTATTGTCATTCCAGAACATCATAAGTCCTGATTAGACCCAACTGGACCTAGGTCGATCTTGAGAGAAGAACACCTTTCAACCACGCAGGCTATCTTGAAGCCGAGTAGGAGCTCGGGATTGCCCCTTGTTGTTCTCTCGGTCATGACTTGCCGACACCCTTCTCCAGCTTGCTCTCCGCGGGCTCATTCTTGTCCCAGGCCATCCACGCAACTGCAATGATGAACTTGACAGCACCGGAAATCCAGAGCGCTCCCGGCATACCTGCAGGACTCCGCTGCAGCCATCCGCCAATGATACCTCCCAATACAAGCAGAACGACGGCCAAGAACCGCCTGTTTCTCTTCGGGTTTTCCTTCAGGGGAGCAAACAGCTTGGGATCGGAGAGAAGGTCACAGTAGACGCTGGTGAGCACGTTGGTGGGGACCTCGTTGAAGCCGAGGATTCTGCTCGTTACGATCTGTCCACCGAACTGGAAAGCGAGAAGGGCGAGTGGGACCATGACGAGGGGGTTCTCGGACGTCTTGAACTCATGGTTCGTCTCGACGGAAGTGAGGCCGAAATCGGCAATGACGCGAGTCTGGGCGAAAGCGGCCGCCAGGAAGACGAGAGAGGATTGCAGGAGGAACGAGAGCGCGAGGGTGCTCCTGCGCTTGGGGTGAATGTGCCTCGACTTGGAGAAGAAGAAGCATCCGAGCCAAAATGCCGCGATGGAGCTCAGGGACTTGAGCCAGAGAAGGGGCTCGCCGGCGGGGAGGCGGGAGGCGCCGAGGGCCATGAAGATGGTGTTGCCTGATTTTCCCCGAATCAGAAACAAAAGGGCTTCTCTCAAACGTCAGGCGCGGACTCACCTGTTTGCATACTGACGAAGACGCCGGCGGCGTTCACTGCCACACTGTCGCACAGGCCGGACACCAGACAGCAGGCGAGGACGGGGACGTCGGTGTACCGAACGTTGACATCGTCGCGGAGCCAGTCGACAACGCCGCGCCGGGTTCGGGCCTCGTTCGTTCGAGAATCGTTTGCGACATCGGTGTCGGACGAGTCCGCGACTCGCTGACCGTTTTCCGTGCTCATGACTAGGGGTGAGGCCGAGGGACGGGCTGCGGCTTTCGTTTGCTGATGAGGGCGATCACGGGTGAAGAGGAAGGGAAGGGGGTAGGTGCAATCGGGACGGAAGGGGGTCCTAGGCCGGTATATGAATGGAGACCTGCGGCTGAAAAATTTCCATGGTCTCATCCCGCCGCACGCGGGATGGGTCACAAAGGGTTGAGGCATTGCGTTATCACATATGGGCATGTCGTTACAAGGCGCCTTCGACTCTTTTGGTCCAGCTCGATTATTATCAAACCCCTCTGGTAGGGCGTCCCCGTCGCCGAGAACCCACTGCCACGTAATCGGAAGCAGACTGGGTTTGCCGTGACTCACGATTTGTTTGGTGAGGTTCGGGGGCGCTGTGGGCTTTGTCCGGATAGATAGCCGAGATTGGTGTTGGCATTTTTGTTGCCATCATTTTTGGCATGGCGCAAACTCATGTCTAAGTCAACCTCCTCCAAGTTCAAATCCCCTACACGTGGGGGGCCTTCTTCTCATTCCAGATCTTTTTTTCTTTCTTTTATTCTCCTGTACAGGAGGCATGATGTCTTGACCAACGACTAGCCGCGAGGAATGAGGGAGAAAAGAAGGGATTGCTTTATGCTGGCTTGGTACAATTTTGACCGAGATCGGCCTGGCCAAGCCGTCATTCACGGTGTTAGCGACGGCCATGGCCGAAAATCTTTCGTTTTAGCGGCTGGTTCATCATTTAAGAATATGGGGCCCTTCCGGCTTTGAACCGGGCGCTCAGGCCCGCTCTGGGCCGATTACCCGAGGGTTTTTGGGCTCACCTTATTCCCCTCACCTTTAGTCCTGCCGTCTCCTTCACTCATACACCGCTCGCACACCGCTCACGTGCGACCTTGCTAATTCATTTCACGATAGATCAGGCTCTCTCATGTTGCCGATTTTCATTCATACGCAATTGTCGCCTTCAACGGAGGGCGTTCACCATGTCCATCTCATTCATCCCCGTCCTGGCAAATAAGCGCCAACTCACCCTCGTCTGGTCATCGACACAGATGTCCTTATTGACCATTTGAGGATATACGCGATGTCTACTGAGCCCAGCTCATAGCGTCAGTTGCGTGCGACCTAAACACGGGCCTCAGATACTGAGATTCACGCAGATCCGATGCAGATTTGATATCTCCCAAGGTGCTGGGCTCTGCACTCTCGGCTTTGAGCGTAATTTCACGCGCGAGTTCTCATGCTTTTGGTATTTCCTCGCTCCGACGTTATAAGCGCTCTGTTCCTTTCGACGTCATTTATTTTGTAACACTGTGTCTGGTGTCTTGTCAATGGATGCTGCGTAGCATACCGTGACAGCTTGAATTCAAGCCGTCGACCACGACGGGGGCTGGAGCCAGTGCTCGCCGCGTTGCCGATGTGAACAATTCGCCATCTGAGCCTCCTACACCTACGCTGAGAGCTGTTGCGCCATACCACTCAGATGGCGCGGTCCTCCCAGTCATGAAGGTCGGTCGCGTTTACTATTGAGTCTCATCTGCATCGCCAGCTTTCGTCTCATGGTGTACGAGCAATTTGCCGGCCATCATGTTGCCAAGGAGTATCTTGGGCGGACCACTCGAGTCAGTAGCCAAGATTATGCCTGCTCTCCACATTGCTCGTCCTACTTGCGCCTCATATCGGTATTGCTATGCACATTCCATCAATCGCACCTTCCTTTTGTCGCCGGTCTCTTCACCGTAATATAGAACGTAGAGCCCAATGTTTTGCTCCGGAACGCCGTTCCATGGGTCGAGCTCAGAGGGGTGTCTCAAGTTTACCTCAGTCTACGATCTCCGTTTACCGGTAGTTCAGGCGCTGGTTCCTTTCACGTTGCACGGTTTGCCCGACACCGATTTGGACGGGTTTTCCTCTTTTTCGAGAACAATACGAGGATGCACCGTTTGTCATGAAAGGCCTACAAACAAGTGCTGCTCTTGTGTCCCGGTGATCTTGTTTGTACGTTCGAGTTCCAATGACCCGCCCGCTGATGACATCTTCCGAAGGGCTTCTGCCCCGAGCCGAGAGAGCCCTGCCTGAGTTACGGTCCACTTACAATCTCGGGAGAGATATCACAGCTTCCCAGTTGGACGTCGAACAATTTCCTCGGCGATAACCTTGCACTACCGGTGCCACAATCAACCGGGCCCTGGACCTGCCGCTCTCCTCTGGTTCGACCGATAGTCAAGGCGCTAAGCCCCGTTGAACCTGGCGCGGAAACGCTGCCCGTTGCAGATACGACTCCAAGAACCCAAAGAGGATCAAGAGACATTGGCGCCCCCTTAAATCACTTTGTCGCTTGTCACTTTCCCAAGCATCCCCCGGCGTGTCTTGCCCCCATCTCCCCGCTTCGCCTGCGTTGGGATGAGGTCGTTACCTATCATTGCTCTTATTTGCCCACAAATTACCAACTCGATTCCACTGTCTACAGTCTGTGCTTCTCTTTTCCAAGGAGTTTCATTGCCCATGTGAGCGCCATTCTCCATCGTCGTGGTGTCCCCACTCCTTTCCAACCCAATATTGAACCCCCCACCCTCCGCCATTCCTTTTCGCATCCTGCCATTGTGCGAGAGGTCGCTCATTTCTTTCTCCATTCCAACATCACGGCGACCCGTCGGTGACAGCGCGTATCGTCACATTCCTTTGCCGCGCTCAAAACGGACTCATACACTCTCACTCTAGTCAATCCTTCATTTGTGTCACACGTTGTTGCAGGCGCGCCGTGTTCCAAAGTTCTTCTTTTGTCAATACTAGACGTATTGCGCATTCGTTCACACAACGACCATTCCTTAAATATCCGCACAGCCTACCCCACGCCGCATTCCTTAGGGTCTAACGTCAATCCCTTTTGTTTCCGTTTCCATATCGTTAGCACGAATACTGCTTCATCTCGATAGCCATGCTGTCAAAATACGGCCTTTCAGCCGTGGCCTTGCTGGCGTCGCTGGCTCAGCCCGCACTCGCCCAGGTTTCGACCAAATGTAACCCAATGAACACGACTTGTCCCGCTGATCCGGCCTTCGGCATGGATTTCAACTTCAACTTCAACTCGACGCCTTCGACCGACGCCTGGGAAACGACCGTTGGCCCGGTCAAGTACACCGCCGAAAATGGCGCCGAATTCACGATCGCCAAGCAGGGTGACTCTCCAACGATTCGAACCAAGTTTTACTTCTTCTGGGGCCGTACCGAGGTTCACCTACGAGCGGCAACAGGTAAGGGTATTGTGAGCTCCATGATGTGGCTCAGTGACACACTGGACGAGGTCGACTGGGAGTTCCTTGGCGTCAACAACGATGCCTTGAGCAACTATTTTGGTAAGGGCGTGGAGGATTGGCACAACGGCGGTACCCACCCTGTGACAGGAAGTGTCCACGACAACTTTCACAACTACACCTGCGTCTGGACGAAGGAGAAGCTTGAGTGGTGGATCGACGGCCAAAACGTCCGGACACTCACTCCCAACGAGGCCAACAACACTCAGGCGTATCCCCAGACACCTATGCGACTCAGTCTTGGCATCTGGGCAGGTGGCGATCCTCGCATGGCCAAAGGAACCCAAGAATGGGCTGGCGGTGCGACTGATTACGGCGCGGGTCCTTTCACAATGTACGTCAAGTCTGCGCAAGTGACCGACTACAGCTCTGGCAAAGAGTATTCCTTCGGAGACAAGTCCGGCTCGTGGGAGAGCATCAAGATTACTGAGTATGTCCACCCACTCATATTCTAAGCCGGTACCTGTGGGCAGTCGTCACTGACTTTGGATTCAGAGGCAACTCTACTGTCAAGGAGGCGCTCCTCGCCGAACCCAGCAAATCCGTCAGCGAGAAGTTCGACGCCCTGAACCCAACCGCCAAGACTGCTGTCTACGCGTCCAGTGTTGGCGTTGGATGCGCCCTGATCGCTTTTGGTCTCTGGTACTTCATCCGTCAGCGCAAGCGCGGTGCTGCCGAAGCCGAGCTTGCTGCCAAGAGGGCCGAGGAAGAGCGCCTCGAGCTCGAGGGTTTCCACAAGCGTGGTGTCGATCCCGACTCCTTTGCCGGAGCCACCGGCACTGAGTACAATGCCCAAGAGTTCAGCAAGAACGGGATGGTCCAGGAAAACACGTACAACGTTCCCGCGACGCAGGAGAAGACCGTTTGGGACGCCGCTCCTGTGGCCGCTGGCGCAGGCGCCGTTGGTGTGGGTGCCGCAGCTGGCATGCACTCGTACAGCGATTCCCCGAACGGCCAGGGCCAAGTTGTATCTCCATTGAGAACTCAAAGCCCTGGAATGCCGCCTTCGGGTCCTCTTCCGATTGCACCGAGCCGCAGTGCTTCGCGGGGCGGCTACACCCAGATCGGCTCACCTGACGGCTCCGGCATGCACAGCCCTCCGCCGCCCATGAGCCCGCCGTCCCAGGGCTACACCGACCACGGCTTCGGCAACCAACAGAGCTTCAACAACGGTGGCTATGGAGGAGCGAACCAGGGCTACTGGGACAACAATGGCTCTCAGGGAGGCTACCAGGGAGGCTACCAGGGAGGCTTCCGATAGTGACGTGTAGTCGTTGTGGCAATGTTCTATTCTTTCCCACCAACATTCTTGGCGGTCCCTTTTTCACATTCATTATGCACGAATACCTCTTGAGCGTTTACTATTCCCCCGCCTTATGCGAACGACTCTTGAAAAGAAAAGGCAAATTGCCTCGTTGTAGACTGGACGAGTCCCCTCCACACCGGATCGTTGTCTTACGTCCCGCCGTCTTCTGTTCTTGACTTGTGGGATCCTGATGGGATATCACAACCGATCGATCTGATCATCTGCCGTCCAATGTTAGACCAACGACGTGCAGGATCTTACAGTATCTTCTCAACCGCCACCATGGACACACGCACTCAGGCGATCTCTGTACAGACTGCAGGTGACTCGTATTGCAAGCTTGGCTATGAGCTGCTTCGTACCGCTACTGTAAGTAAGGTAACAACGGCTTGGTTCGGCATGGCTGTAATATGGCCCACTGTCGACGCGAAGTTCGCGTTTCTGCAATATGCCCGGCATGAATATCTTCGATTCGTTCAATGCTGGTTTCGTTTTCCTTAGACAGTTCTTGGGTGCCTCCTGAAACCCTAAAAGGACGGCATGCGGCCCTTGGAGAGGCTGGATATTATCTGGTTGGCTGACAATCATTAGAAACGGCCCACGTGAACAAAGTTGAGCACGTGAGAGGGTCTCCGACTAGCAGATAAGCTGCGCATGAGAAACATCTGCTTAGTGCAATAACCCCATACAAGGCAGATCAGACCGTCGCGGCAATGGCATGCTGGCCGAATCTCCGGACAGCATACAGTGAGCTGTTGATGCGAACTCGACCGTACTAACATCTCTAGATACTTGGCGGTCCAAAGTCTGCTGAGCTTTGAATTCTCCATGTGACTCATTGAACATGAATGCCATATTTTAACTTATCGTTCAATGGTGTGATACGTGTGAGCATTGAACTGGTTGGTGATTCAGTGACGCTTGGTCCGCGGAGGAGCCGTTGCTTGGCCCGCGCGCGAGTAACGCAGGAAACAAACGTCTCGGCATGAACCTTACGCAGGAACATGCGGAGAAGTTCAGCATGTTCGGGCCGTTGGGGTAACTGTGTTGGAACTGGGCTGGATTGGAAAAGATGAGATTTCGGGAAATACTCTTTGCCGAGGCCCCATGGGCTGAGATCCAAGAGGTAAGGGCGACTGCATATAGCGCCAATTCACGTCGAATGCATCAACTTAGCCTATCATGCAAGGAAGGTAAACGTTGTTTAGTAATGCTTCGCCACGCTATTGACACTCGCAGGAATGCCGCAGGCTCCAACGAGCACTTTGTGTATAGCACTTGGTATATAGAACGTGTATTTTCTAGAACTATCTTCTCTTGGGACTATTACCATCGGATACTTTGTCGTTTGTGAGATGGTGTTTGCCGTTGACGGCTCAGGTTGAGGGTGTCAAACACGGGCAAGGCGTTCACGAAGGTAATCCGATACTTTCATGCTTGCTAGACCCTTTGCGAGTCAATCTGTAGTCATATTTCGGGCAGTTCAGAGAGTCCAGCAGCACAAACTTTGCGGCTTTTCCGGATGTAGCCTGCCGCCCATGCGTAAGCCTGATCTTACGGACCGTGTTATGCCTTCTCCCCATGAAAACTTGGTCCACTTGACAAACCGGTTAAAGCGTTTTGAATGGAGTTGTTTACGAGTTGCTTTGCAAGTGCTTGAACAAATTTGACATGGTTTATCGAGATCTCTTTACGCTTATGTTTAACTACGGCACTTGTGACGCAACACCTATCATGAGTCCGTATGCCATTGAGCTCCTCATCGTTGTCATCCCAAGTAAGCTTATTCATCGGTCGCGTCACAGCTCATCTGCTGGACAGAACTACAGGAATAGAGTAGCGCATACTCGCCTATCCTATCCTTCGTATGAGACCGGAACGTGGTGCTAATGAAACTTGAACCCCGCTACTTAGACTTCTAAAGCATGAGAGTTGGACTGTTGCTTAACATGGTTTAAGGCATAGGCGAGACTGCCAAGGCCACGGTTCCATTCTATCGCAACGAAAACGGTAATCAGTATGGCCTTTCACAAGGGTTTCCGAGTTCAGTCGATCGTGAGGGTTGCAACCACTACACCTCAGCTCTGCCCAGTTGCTTATTCTTGCATGGTCCAATTTAAGGTTGAGAGCACACCACCAAGTATGCAAACTGCATGTTCAAACTCGAAGCTTTGATACCGCTGCCGGGATTCCTTGCCTATCATCTCAGTTTTCAGCAACCACCGATACTGTTGAACCCCGATTTTCCTTGCAACCACACAACTACATCGGAAGAATTATGCTGTTTCTGACAGATTTACTCTCATATACCATAATGTACCACACACACTCGCGTTGGCGACAGCTGCCTGTTTCCAGCTGGCCTAACAACGCATATCATCTGATCCGAAAGAGGTAATTTAGAGATGCATCGGAACAAAGCCGGTGACGATGCCTTTACGCCGCTGTCTCTTGTCTTCCGAACGGAGTCTATGGGAAGTATCGGAGAGACGGGAATTTTTGGATTCTGACTGGTAAGCAGAATTTAGGTTTGTATTGTCGACTCGGCATGGCTGGGCCAAATGCACTGCAAACAAACGACAAGCATCATTCTTCGGCAACCAAGGCTTTAATCCAGATAGGAAACCAACGGCTTCTCCTGGACTATAAAGCAGGCCATCTCCTTCGCCCAGGTTAGTGTTTCTTTTTTGAACAAACAGGCTCGCAAGCAATCCTTTCCAGCTCAGTATACCCTTCCGATCATACATCTTTTTATCTGTTTGATACCATTAAATCGCGTCGCGACTTTTCAGCTCTAAAAATGCTCTACTCCAAGCTCTTCTTTGCCACCTTTACGGGTATCTCCTGTGTCGCGGCCTTGCCGGCTGAGCCTCAGTCGCTCTCAGTTCAGCGAGACCGGGACAGAGATGAAAGGGACCCGTTCTCTCGAGGCGAATGCCGCAGCGAAGGCGATATTCTGTACTGTGGTCGAAGTGTCAATGAGTTCATCCCCTACGGTAAGATATTCCGCGCTTTCTACATGACTCGACTTTACTGACGGACAGACAGATGCCAACAGCTATCTCTGCTATGCCGGTGACCAGGCCAACAGGCTCTTCTGTGCTATTCGCAACCAGCAAGAACTTGCGGTCGTGCTTGCCGCGGAATTTGAAAGGATCCAGCGATGCTCACTCAACCAGTACTTCGACACTCGCGAGAAGCGCTGTGACTGCTACCGCAGACGCGACCGTGACGACGACAGAGACGTCCACGACTGCTTCAGCCCTGGCCGTGACCGCGATGATCATGAACCCAACTGCCGCAACGGTGACATTGCATTCTGTGCCGCGAGCGAGAACCTCATCATCACCTATCGTAAGTTCTGCCTTTGGGAACAGTTGGGTGACATTGGCTGACCTCCGAGAAGAACGCGGCAATGAAATTTGCGACAGGCACCTCGGCAACTACGTGTTCTGCGCCGACCGAGAGCGAGGCCGCGCCAGGGAGAAGGCCAGAGACCACTTCCAGGATCGTCGTGACCGTGACTAGTTGCTCTAAGCTCCGCAGTTCCTCGACGCAAGTCATCTCCTGGAGGTCCGGTTGGGGTCAATGTTCTCTGACAACCGGTATCCGCAAGTCGCGAAGGGTTACTGGGCTAATTGGAAGGTTAATTGTTCGCATAATGTTTTCTATTTCCCTTTGTAAGACTGGAATTCGAGTATACATCAAGGGGGTAAGAAGAGCTTGCAGGAAATGTTGATCTCTCGGGGGAATCTCATCTCTAATTAAGTTATCTGTATTTGGGTACTACCTTACCGTAGATGAGGGTCCATAGTCAACAATTCCGAGAAGGGTCAACTCGACTTAAACTGTGCTATTTCACAATTTGGAAGTTCTACATAGTTGTCAGATCTGCATCATGAATATTCCAGCAGGGCACCACAGGCTGGCACTGAGTATCGTAAGTTTGTCTGGCAACTCGAGTTGCTGCCCCAAGCCAAACCAAGTCTTCCATTATAGTAAATTACTCACAAAAATAAAAGTAATCAGAGAACGAAAATCACCCGCTAAATAAGAAACCACTGTTTCTCCAGTACATTTGTCTTGCATTGAAAGGCACAGAAAATGTCTTTTCGAGGTCAGACACGAAGCAGACAATTCACGCTGACGACGTGGTCATCCGGGAGCATCCCATGATTTTGCAGACTGCAGACCTGTCTGACCCAGCCCAGCCAATTCTCCTCCCGGAACCAATGCCTGCAAGACACGTGCAGGGTATATTTTTTTAAGAGGGGCAAAATTGTTGAAAATCTGTAATCCGAGATGACGGTAAAGGTAAGACAATCGCTATACTGACCTTCCATGTCTTATCTAACAGGAACGGGTATTGTATTATTGTCCCGATGGTTACGAACCGGCCCAGTGTGTATCTTGAGTTAGGTAGTGGCTGATTCGGCGAAGATGTTGCAGGATCAAAAAGGGCTTCCATCGGTCCCATTCCCCATGCTTGATAAGGGCTGTATCGTTCCTCGGCCTCAAACTATCCGGAAAGGCCTCCATAAACTTGGAAAAACGAAAAAGAAGAAAATAGAAAAAAGAAACCCCCTCCCCCCCTCCATAATTGCCGGGCGACTCCCGGCGCAAGATGACTTCAACGGACATCGGCTTGAAGGTAATTGCGAACGACTTCTGAAGGGTTGTATAAATATCGGCCTGGGCACGGCGTAGTAGGAGAGATTGTTATTTCGGCTTCTTCGTTGAGAAGATTGAATCCCAAGTCATACTAATTCCGAAGATCATCCTATTTCTGGAGTTGGGATTGCCAAGGAACTCTCATATACCTTACCTTACGTACTGAATGTGTTTGAATCAGCGGCACAGGCCAACAAGCTGTTTCGTCTCGACTTTCCCTTTTAATTATCGGCTCGACCTTCCTTCCCTATCAGCCATGCAGGCAAACTCGCACAGGCAATGCTAAGTCAGGTGTGGGGGGGACCAGGCAGGATTTACCGAGACGGACGAACTCCAACGAAACAACGCAAGTCTATGCAGGTCATAGCCACCGCCAATGTGTCTAACAACTCTTTTCATTGAATTGCTGGTCTGAATAAGCGCTTGCAGCATTTTGTCGAGTTCGGTTCTCGTTCGATCCCTGACTGGCGCAACGACTTGTAGTCCCAATGTCGAAACCACTGGCCCGCAGCAGCGGGGGTTGCTGGACTTGTCGGATCCGTCACAGGAAGTGTGATGAAGCATCTCCAGCTTGCAAAGAATGCACAGATCGGAAAATCACGTGCTATGGATATGGCCGGGAACCGGAATGGATTAAAAACCCATCCAAGCTTCAGGAAGAGCTGCAGCGCATCAAACATGCCGTGAAACAGAACTTCCGTCGAACTCGGAGACTGCAGGCCCAGATCTCCGTCCCCCGTCCAGGCCGTTCTCCCGCGTCGCGGACGCGTGTCGCGGCAGACACTTTGAATGACCCATCAGCCTCTCAATCAGAGGGATCCGAGTTTCGAGAAGCCGAACTTCTCACCTATTACTTGGATTACATCTTTCCTTTACAATATGCGTACTACGTGGACAAGCCTGCCTTGGGAGGTAGAGGATGGCTCTTCTGGCTCTTGTCCAAGAAGGGACCACTACGCCATGCTGCCTTCACCCTATCTGCTCTCCATCAACATACTATGTCTCAAAGCAAAACCGAGGAAATGCAATCAGAGCTTATTCGATATCACACAAACGCTATGCAGGAACTTCGGCAAGTCTTGAGCCAATGCGAAACAGACGGGTTCGCCAGTCACCCCGAATACCGGGTTGAATTTCTTACTTGCGGGACCTTCCTCATAAGCTTTGAGGTATCCAAGCACATGGCAAACCCTTTTCGGCCTAGTTTTCCTCCGGCTAATGTTTCTTTTAGGTCTTTCAGGGAGGCATATCAAATTGGGAACAGCATCTCAACGCTCTTGTGTTAGTTGCGGGCCAAATTGATCTAGAGAGCCTGGACAGAACATTTACCCATTCCGCAACCCCACATGCAGGCTTCCAGAGAATCTTGAACGCTGCCATCAGGTTTCACGTTTCTCAGCTGCTTTGGTTCGATCTTCTGTCTTGCGTTTCCACAGGGAAACCGCCAAAGCTTCCTTATCAAACATGGCTGAGACATGATGAAATTGATATATCATGTGTAATGGGCTGCCAGAACTGGGCCATGCTGGCTCTTGGCGACGTAGCTTTACTCGAGACCCAAGTGGCAGATATCAATTTTAGAGTCCTAAGGCGACGTGTCGAGAGTATTGTTAAGAGACTTCAGGACGGAATCAAGTATCTCAGCATGGGAGCAGAGGTTCGCGTTCCTAAAAGCTTTTTTTTTCTGAATCAAGGAACTACTAACGCGATTTTCTCAGATAACTCCTAGCCAGTCGATCACCCGTGTCTTCGCAACAACCATACTCCTTCAGCTATGGGCAATGTCTACGAGCACCGAAGAATTCCATGAAGCTGTACATGAGCTGGTAGCAGACGTCATCGATTCTTTGCAGAAGATACCAAAAGGGGTTCCTCTGAGAGGCCTGCCGTGGCCAATATGTGTGGCAGGTGCCATGGCAGGACCGGATCAACGATACTTTTTCGAGGATCTGCTAGAGAAAATCCTGGAGCCTAATGCGGCCGAATTTACCAACTGTAATACAGTACTTCGAATTCTGAGAGAGAGCTGGCATGATTCAGACCTTTCTGGAACAAGGGGACCAAGAGACGCCATGTCAAGACTAGGAATCTGCGCTCTCTTGATTTGAGCCTGTCAGCGAATTGAGCCCCGGCAATTGAGAGGCATACGCCACCACTATATTGAAATGGTAAACCCCAAGGACCACAGATGGCAGATTGCACGTGTCATACTGACTCGACATCGAGAGTCAGACAGTCCCTTGTCTAGATTGGCTATTGTACCATTTTACGTATACACCATGCCCCCGTTGGCGCAAATCGTGTCCCCTGTCACCCAACGGGATCTTTCCTCGCACAAGAAGACAACAATATCCGCGACATCCTCTTCGGTACCACATCGAGGCTCAGCTGGAACCCTCTTGTTCTGCTCCTCCATCCTTGCGAGGTGTACAGGTCCTGCAGCGCGGTACATATCCGTATCGACAGGGCCAGGGTTGACTGAGTTCACCGTCACGCCGTACTTATGGCCAAGCTCCGTAGCCCAAACGCGGGTGAGACCTTCAACAGCAGCTTTCGACGCAGCGTAAACGGTCTGCGTGGGATAACCACCTCTAGCGGAGATGGAGGACAAGTTGACAATACGGCCGCCTCGGTTGATGTGTGGCAGTACGGCCTGGGTCATGAAAATGACTGCTTTCACATTGACTGACATCAGCCGTTCGTAGTCGTCAACCGTCACCTCTTCTAAAGGTGCGTTCCCGCCGAGTCCTGCGTTGTTTACCATAATGTCAATTTTTTCAGTTTGGAAAGCCGCCAAGGCCGCCTTCAGTAGGGTTGACGGTGCTTCGGGGGAGGCCATATCGACTCGAACGCTTGTTGCGCGAACTCCGTGTGCCTGAATTTCCTGCACCAGGCTAAGGGCTGCTGCTTCCGAAGATGGCGATACGTAGTTGAATGCTACCTGCGAAGTCTCAGCCAGGCTTACATGCAACAAAAAGTCTAGGGCGGATATGGACATGCATTTGCGCCCTGCTTCGCCAGGGCTCGTACAATACCCGCACCAATCCCGCGAGCACCGCCGGTGACGATTGCGTATTTTCCTTGCAGAGACATGGCTGAATTCGTTCTGCAATATTCACTTAAATATTTTTTTTTCAAAAAGAAAAAAAAAATCTCGGACAGTCACGCCTGTTCAGATTCAAGATCTGCCCAAAGGAGATGAAAACGACAACTTGATTCACCCCTAAATGACGTTGGGAATGTGCGGGGAGGGGAATTACTATAGCTGCGGGATGACGGAGATCTGGAAAGACGCCGAACTGTGGGGCAAAGTCCGGTCTGAGCCAACGGACGATTGTGTGGCGTCGTCGCATGCTATGTCCTACACTCAATTTAAAAGCCAAATCGGACTGTCAAAGTTGGATCGCAGGGTACAACACGCGAAGGAAAGAGGGGTATAATGTCCAAATTTTTGTCACTGCCAGCTGGAAGGCGGGGTTTTGGTCTAAAGTCAAGATTTCGGGCACGGCATCGCTCTTTACATTCACCAGCCGTTCGCTTCCAAATTCAACATTTTCGAACTGGACGTCTTCGAGAAACACCTTGCCCTCGAGCGATCCTCAAATTCTTAGTTCTTGGGCCCCTTCCACATTTGCCTATTTGTCGCAACTTTTCTGCACCATGGCCGAGTCAAATGCGGCTGAGGTCCTCCGTCGAAAACCCGAGAACATCGCGCTGTACACCAACCCTGCGCACGAGCTCTACCTCAAGAGAGTTGAAGTGCCAGAGCCAGGCGAAGGTGAATGTCTCGTCCACGTACGAACGACAGGCATTTGCGGCTCTGATGTGCATTTCTGGAAGGAAGGGCACATCGGCGAGATGGTTGTCACGGGCGAGAACGGGCTCGGCCACGAGAGCGCAGGGGTCGTCGTCGCTGTTGGTCCCAAGGTGACGAAATTCAAAACCGGCGATAGGGTTGCAATCGAGTGCGGAATCCCCTGATGAAGGCATCATGCTTCTTCTGTCGGACCGGTAAATACAATGCGTGCCCTGAAGTGATCTTCTACTCAACGCCTCCTTATCATGGAACTCTCACTCGCTACCATGTCCACCCGGAAGACTGGTTGCACAAGATCCCCGACAACATCTCCTATGAAGAAGGGTCTCTCTTGGAACCGCTATCTGTTGCATTGACGGGTATTGAGCGCTCTGGCGTCCGCCTGGGAGATCCCGTTGTCATCTGCGGCTCCGGACCTATCGGAATTGCTACGTTACTGGCTGCCAACGCCGCCGGTGCGAACCCTATAATCATCACAGATATCAACGAGACTAAACTGCAGATTGCGAAAAGAGTTGTTCCTAGGGTGAGGACTGTACTCGTTACCCAAAGGAAAGAACCGCGAGAAATCGCTGCAGAGGTTAAGGAAGCTTTGGGCCAAGAGGCCAAGTTGGTGCTTGAGTGCACTGGTGTTGAACCAAGTGTCATTGCTGGCATATATGTGAGTATACGTGTTGGCTCGAATTTGTCATCGGCTCTGACCTGCGGCAACATTTAGTCTTGTCGATTCGGAGGCATGGTCTTCGTCATCGGATGCGGCAAAGACCACGCAACAATACCGTTCATGTACATGGCTGGAAAGGAAATTGACTTGCGTTTTCAGTACCGTTATCGCGAAATTTACCCTCGGGCCATCGGCCTCGTAGCTGAAGGAGTCATTAGTCTAGGAGGCCTGGTGACCCATCGGTTTACTCTCGAGGAGGGCAAGAAAGCTTTTGAAACAGCGACTGACATCAAAGCCATGACGCTGAAGGTGCACGTGGTTGACGAGTGATCCGATGGCAGCGTCAATCTACAAAAGAACTGATATTGATATGGAACAGCGATGATGTTGATTAGCAATGCGTCCCTGAGTTTGTTCGCTAACCATTCGGTTCTTGACTTTAACAGTTTTAATACACGTAGCTTTTGATTTCGCATCTGACCCGAGTGACGCGGCATTGAGCGACTGGGCCGAAGGAAAACATTAAAAAGTGGATGTATATGGCGAAAGATTGCAACAGCGAACGGTGAAGAATCGAGCATAATCATAGAGTTAATTGCTAATGTTGATCAGGGGTTGCGGATGAAGCATGTGCTCTCCGTCTCCAACACACTCTATTAAAGTTCTTCAGAGTTGTATTTCTGGTAGCAAACACAAGGTTCATCCTGGTCATGTAGTGTCTGTCAGTATCTTTTTTGGCTTTTACCGTTTTTTTCCATGCATGTTTCTATCGGACCTGCTGACACATCACAGTAAGTTGTCTTAACAGCGCCGTACTATGATTCATGCTGATCTTCAGCTTCTGTTTATGTCTTACAGACAAAATAGTACTCGCTTGGCCAATGCGGTCGATCAATGACTGACTTCGCCCTCTTAACGCAATACCGATCCGACGGGAGAAAATGGCACGAGAAAATATAAACGCACTCCAGTGGTCATATTCAGGAGGTTAGAAACCACCTCGTCTCGCTTTGCACCGACATCCATTCGTTTTTCACCATGTCGCGGTCCTTCAATCGCTTCATCACACTCCTTTCACTGGTCCTGGTGGCAGTCCGGGGGGCTTGGACTCATGCCCTTACCGCTCGCGACATTCGCTCCATCGACCAAACACTACGCTCATTCAGCAAACGGGCTTTAAGCCACAATCACAACCATCGCCACCAAAAAAGGGCCCTAGATGGATACTATGTTATCGATCAACAAGCCGGAAGTGAATGGGGCTGCAGTGAGGAGAACATCACTGCCCTGGACGGAATCATCAGAGACGCCCAAGCATTAGCTTTCATGGCGTCAACGGTGCTCGCAGAGCCTGAATCGGAGATGTCTGATGCGTACCTCTTCTGGTTCGGCGGTACGTAATCACCTTTGATCAAGCGTTGGGGTGATTAGCTGACAAGCAACTGCAGCGGACAACGCCAAAGCCAGAACAAGGACTTCGATAAAAACGCTTCACTACGATCCTGTGGAGACTTACCTGAAACCTCCCGGGCCAAGAAACCGCGTTGATGACATGAGAATGGACAATCTCAGTCCGACAGGGCTGACGTATATGTGCGCTACCGAAGACAACGCCATGTGTAGAGGTGGCATGGCCGCCGGTGCTCATCAGCACGGAGCTGGAGGACTCTCCGGGCACTCCATCGTTCTCTGCCCCGTCTTTTTCCGAGCCAACTCTCAGCAAGGCATGTTGCGGAACTGGTTAGACACGAGGACACTCAAGGCTTCCGCGGGGTTTTATCTGTTGCACGAGGTGCAACATCTGGGTGCCATCGTTAGCGATGGAGCGCGAAGCATTGATGTACCAGATCCAGAACGAACTGACGGCACTGGGTGCTACGACCCGAAATGGTGAGAAAAACAGCATTCCAAACCAGCCTCTTGTCGTGGGATCTGTGGCTAACACCGGGATAGCTGTTGGAGTTTGAAAGATGCCGACAAGATCAGGAATGCCCAAAATTATGCATTCTTTGCGCTGGACGTCATGGCGGAGCCTGAGCGCGGTGCCGCACCTGGACAATCATGCACAATCATGAAGAAAAGAGACGAGGGCAACATGATGAATCATGATTTCGAAGCTATGCTGCGTAGGCAGGCAAAGTCATCACCCAGGCCGACAACACGATGGTCGAACGGTACAACGTCTGGCACTCCGAGGGGGTCGACCTTGTTGACTTCAAAAAGACCCAGTGGCTCGCCTTCTCGCTCTAACGCCGGCCCCGTTTTCACTACTGAGCCACCTGCATCTGTGACCTTCTCTTCGGGCGCTTCTTTCTCACTTTCGTACTCTACGGCCTCAGCCACTTCGAAAGACGAGAACGGAATTCCTATCGTACCCGTTGTGCCAGTTCCTATTCCGATCGTGCCACCTCCAGTCCCACCTCCAGTCGTACCTCCTGTGGGCGGTGGTGGCGGTGGAGGAGGTGGAGGTGGAGGCGATGATGGCAAAGGTGATGACGACAAAAACAATGATAACCCAACGGCATCATTGCCAGCATCGTCCCAAGAACCTTCGAATGCTCCGACGTCAGCGCCGACAACACAACCGCCGACATCAACACTGCCAATATCATCAACGAAGACTTCAAGCAGGACCTTAGAAACTGCCTGCTCCTCTAGGCCACCACTAGCGGTTCCCTCTGGGAGTGGCGCAGCACCAGACCGAGATGGCTTCCCCCAAGAAGTCTACGATGAACTCGCCGCTGCGGCGAGTAGCACAACAGGGGTTCCTTCCTCAACAGCGGTTGCGAGTAGCACAATAGCGGTTCTTTTCTCGACAGCGGTTCTTTCCTCGACAGCGGCTATCGAAACATCCACTACGCTGGCAGCCACGCCTTCGGTGGCCCCGGTACAACCACTCCCTTGCTATAACTTCGATGTCAACGCGTATGGATATTGCTGCCCCGAACCGGGTGCCACTTGTGGAGATAGTATTGGCAAGTGCTACTTGCCCTTCAGCGGAGAAGGTGTCGGCGGTGGAGGGAGTAACGAAGTCCCGACGGGTGCGAGATGCCCACCTCCTGAGGGTGCCGAGTATTGTATAGGCGCGTGTGAAGAGTGACGGGTGTAAGTCATGACTAGAGGTTCATTCAGTTATGACTCGTTTCCAGGAGAACCCCGATGAAGTAAAGTATACATGTTCACTTATGGGTCGGCAAGTGTGCAATACAATCGGATTCCAAACAGGCTATTTTTTTTTTTTTGCGTGCATTATCTCATTATCAATCATCTTCTCTAGGCGACTGAGAATCCTAATTCCACTCGTGTTTAACATTAACGCATCACAATCCCCTAATTTTCTATCTCTCCCGTTTTCCTCTTTATTAAATTGATGACTAAACGAGTTTTTCTCACCACTCCATCCATTACACGAAGTCTTGCTACTTTGTCCCTGTCACTCTCCCAAAAAAAAAAAAAAAAAAACAGACAACGGTTTCAAATTTGCCTAGCTTTCATATGATCCACGTTTGCGCTCCGTAATGCAAAGTATCAACATGCCACAGATGCCAAAGGGATAATCTAAGGCTTGGGGCCTGTCTCAACATTCTCAACCATCTCAAAGCGGTACAGCTGAGGCTCTGGCTCACCCTTCACCCGCAGTATGTTCCGCTTAAACCACCAGGGCAAAACCTCTCTGAATTGGTAACAGGCGTATTGCCTAGTGGATACCGAAAAGACTTCGTCCAGCTCCTCAAGGGAGCGTTGCTTGGTCTCAGGGAGGAAGAGGAATATGGTGATCAAACATATCGTGTTGAATGCCGAAAACAAAGTGAACAGTCCCTGAGGCTTTAACATTTGGAGCATAGGCGGGGTGGTCAGAGCAACGATAACAGCCCAGAAGTTGTTGGTTGCCACTGCCCAGGACATTCCGATCTCGCGATGTGATAAAGGGAAAACTTCTGCAGAATAGAGGAACGCCACTGGACCCTCTCCTGGACCATAGAACGCGGCGAAGAGATAAATAAATAAGGCAAGCGAACCAATGTGCGCTGGACTGCTCTTCGGGATGAGGAATGCCATGCCAGCAGCCGACAGCGTCCAGCACATGTTGGGGAAAGTCGCGAGTAACAAGGCCCGTCGGCCCCAAACGTCGATGGTCCACAGTGCCGGAAGTGCAAAGATGAACATGGCTGCCCCGAATCCAAAGGAAGCTAGAAGTGCTGTGCGTGTGCTTGCTCCAGCTTGTTCGAACAGAGTGGATGAGTAGAACGCCATGAGGTTTACTGGGGAGGGCCATCAGCATGGAAGAAATATGGAGAGGCGTCGGAGAATAAAACTCACCGCCGCAAAATTGTTGGGCAGCCATAACAATACCCGAAGCTTGGGTAGCGCGGCGTATGCGCGGAACCGTGAATAACTCGAGGAATCTGGTGAAAAAGTTGCTGCCATCGAATCCCCCGGCCACGACGAGGGACTTTTCCATTTCGACCTGAGCATGGATGTAATAGAGATCTCGAGCCGCGAGAAGGCTATTACCTCGGAGCCTTAGGAGCGATCGATGGGCTTTGGCATACTTGCCCTTCTTCAACAGCCACCTCGGCGATTCAGGTGTGAAATAGATGCCCAAAAGAAGAGGCACCGCAGGGATCATGGCGGAGCCAAGTTGCAATCTCCAGGCTATGTCTCCCATGTGCGCGACTGCTAGGTTCGCGATGAAACCCAGCATGATCCCGAAGGCGCTGAAGAGTTGCCATGACATTGTGAGCGCCCCGCGAATGTTGACCGGGCTGTTTTCGGCCGAGAACACCGGGACCGAAACCTCCTTTAGACCCATGCCAAAACCAAGAAGAATTCTGAACATCAAGATCTGGGGCCAAGTCTGGGACATGGCTTGACCAATTGGTCCGACCAAACTGAAGATTGCACCCAAGAAAATGGCGCCTCGCCGGCCAATCCAGTCATTGACGGGGTCTGACATCCAGCAAGCCCTAAAACATGTAAGTCAGGTGTACCGGGTCATCATACTGGGACTGACACAGCTTACACGATGCAGATGGCCATGTACGGTGCGCTATTAATGGCGCCGATAATCCAGGAGTTCCTCTCGCAGGTTCCAGCAATGAGACATGCATCCCCTTTGTCAGCAATGCCGAAAAACTCCGGGTACGATAGGTTGGCACCATTGGAGCCGGTCTGGTCCCAACCCTGTATCGCAGCACTGATGGAGTTCATGATGATGGTGTAATACAGTGCCCAGGGATGTTTCCATCGATGCTCGATCTCATCTCTCAGCGTTGTTCTCTCGGTCTCCGTCAGCTCACGAATGCGATCGTAATCTAGGGGATTCTGAGCAACCAATGCTCCTTTCTTGAAGAACTCAACCTCCGCCACCAAATCATGGCTGAAGGCAAACTCCTCAGCGCTGGCCAGTAGTTGATGCTTGGGAATGTCTTTCAACGGGTTCCTAACTCTTTCCGGGAAGTTAGACAGAGAAAGAGATCACGTATAACAAGAAAATCTCAACGTACTCGCCGGAAGAACGATTTTTCTCGGGAAATTTGCGATGAGGATTGTCCCGGTGACTGATCTCCACCCCATCAGCTGAGATCACGCGCTCAGCCCTAGATCACTGGTTTAGCTGAGTTCGGGTGCGATGAATATGCCAAAAGACAAGGCTTCTTACGGCTTGATCTTGTCATCAGAGAATCTGGACATTTCGGGTACTCTGCCAAGCGTGAGTGGACGTTCGTATGAGAAAGGGAAAAAGATGTTGAGTGTACGACGTCAAGCACGGACTCTGGGGATACTAAGAATATTTTTTATAAAGGCCCGTTCAGGTTCTCCTGCGGCTTCGTGGGTTAGATCGTAAAGTAGGTTCGCGGTTTCGCTCATTTGGTCTGATAAGTTTGCGGCGGCGTAACCTCAAAAGGTTGAATGACGTGATGATTGACCTCAAAGGGCCTTCAGACCCTCAAACCCCTCCACGGTCGAAAAACTTGTTTTATTTGGCATCTACACTAGAAAGCTAGAAAGGCAAGCTCTCCCTTTCCTTACATTCAGCTCAGTACGAACTATCAGACCTCCAGCGACGCGGAAGCAAGGAGGAACAGCGTGGAACTGAGAGCCTATTTCCAACGAGCATAATCAACAGGAACCATTGCTTTAGGGCTAGAGTAACATCGTTGTTAGATTTGTACTGGAATTTAGGGACATGCCAACAAATAAATCTGACTTCAAGTCTTTCATGCAGTAAGACATCACGGTTGTGGCAGCAACAGTTTCGGCTGGTGCAAGTACATCAAGGTTCTTGAAGTTTAAAACCAACCTCATCGAGCAGTCATAAAAAAAACAACAACAACAACAACAACAACAACAACAAATACTTGTGTACTATAGAAGTGATTCCTGTCGCTAGGGTGTGCCACTCGTTAAGTGTGTCCTCTCAGCTAAGACATTGGCCTCGTTGAATTGTATCCCTCTGTCACGATGAGATACTTGTGGTCGAACTTGAAAGAGACCTTGATAGCCGTCATCGTGGCTTGGATGGGAGGTGGGGCTTGCATTCTATGAGAGTTAGTGACACTGCGCTTGTCAGAGTCCATTGCTGGTCCGGCGAGGACACAAGAAAGAGGGATTGTGAGCTTACTTCTTGGATATTCATATTCCCCAAGTTAGAGTGGAGTGCTGGATTACCTTGCAGTGTCATTCTCCTCCACCAGGTCGAGTTGTCTGATTGCGTAGAATCGCTCGACGCTTACTCCGCTGCAACGTAGACTTGCTCTCAACGTATACTTCAGATGTTTGTGTACTTTTACGCCTAGCGTCTCTTAAATTTGTATCCGTTATAGTCAGAATTTCTTCAAACATGGGTTCTGCTTATATTTGGCTGGACTCTTTTCCAGAGATGGAACCGACCTGAAGTGGCATACGGGGTTCAGATATGTGTGTGTCATATTAAGTTTTGAGGATAGGGTTGAGAGACTGAACAACCACATCAAACGACACTTAAGTGGTTCAAGACCAAATAACCATTTTGCTGGGTGGAACTTATCAATGCAGAAATACAATAGCTTCTTTTACTTCCATTTATGCCGAACCCGTTCATGACGCTTCTTTTTCAGCCTCTTCCTCAAAGAGTACCAAAACAGTACCCGCTTTGCAGATATCCTGGAGAATCGTAAGTGAGGGTGCCAGACGCAGTTTAGAGGAGGTGGGGAACTTACGCCTTCCTTATGCGCCAACTTCTTGATCACACCATCTTGTGGCGACCGAATAACCGTCTCCATCTTCATGGACTCAATACTATTTTCGTGTGTCAGCTCTGGCGACTGCGGCCTTGCAATGTCAACGGGTATACTCACACAACCAACGGAGCTCCCTTGGCCACCGTCTGACCCTCTTCCACCTCATTCTTCAAAACCTTACAAGGCATAGGTGCCACCACTGAGGCAGTTGCCTCCTTCAGGCCCAGGGCCTTCTCAAACCAGCTGGGCGGCAACAGGGAAAGCTCCGTCTTGATACCGTGTTGGAAGACCACAATTTTCGTGTCTTGTTCGCTCAGAGCGTTCTGTACGACGGTCGACTCGACTCGTTGCCCGGGGAAGAATGTCGTCAATGAGTTTGTGGGAGAGGAATTGTTCAGGGACTTGCTGACAAGATTGTCAAAAACCTGGGGTGCATCCTCTTCTTTTCTTGAGACGCGTGCAGTAAAGAGTTGGTGCGCCTTTTGCGTGATGTCAACCTCAACGATTTCCCCCTCTTGTTCGCTGTATGAGTCAAGCACCTTGAACGCGAATTTTCGTTCAGTCAATGTGCTTGCTTCGCCGAAGCCGAGACTTTCTCCATGAGGCGCGTCATGGCCCAGTTGCGATGACAGAGAGCCTAGAGCTGCCTGCACAAAGACCTCGCTCTCAATGGGCCGTGGCTTGAACAGCTCTTCTCTCCATTTGTCGATAAACCCTGTCTCGACATCACCCTCTACGAAAGCAGGCGAGCGACACAGGCGCTTCAAAAATTCGATGTTGGTACTGAGACCAACAACCTCGTACTCCCGAAGGGCAAGCTCCATCCTCCGAATGGCAGTCTCTCTGTCCTTGCCGCGGACGATCAACTTTGCAATCATGCCGTCATAGGCTTCCGAAACGGTGTCTCCTTGGATGAAGCCAGCGTCTATTCGGATATCCTCATTCGTGTTAGGGGTGGTAAGATGAATGAGCTTGCCCGAATCGGGGATAAAGCCTTTTTCGGGATTTTCGGCGTAGATTCGAGCTTCGATAGCGGCACCATGTCGCTTGATGTTCTCCAAGATCTCCTCCTGTGTTAAGGGCAACTTCTCGCCAGCAGCGACGCGGAACTGCCACTCGACCAAGTCGGTACCGGTGACCATCTCACTAACAGGATGTTCGACCTGCAAGCGGGTGTTCATCTCCATGAAGTAGAACTCGCCAGTGTCCTTGTCGAGGATGAACTCAACGGTGCCCGCGCCGACGTAGCTAACAGCTAGCGCAGCTTTCCTCGCCTTCTCCCAGAGGTCTAACCGTGTCTCGTCGTCAAGATCTGGTGCCGGCGACTCCTCAAGAATCTTTTGGTGCCGTCTCTGCACGCTGCAGTCTCGCTCCCCTAGCGCGACACAATTGCCCAGCTTGTCGGCAAATACCTGCACCTCTACGTGGCGTGGGCGGACGATGTACTTTTCGACGAGCATGACTTCACCACCCTCGCCAAAGGACGCGCGGGCTTCGGCTCGGGCGCTGCGAAGTTGAGCGGAGAAGTCTTCCTCGGTCAAGACGATCCGCATGCCCTTTCCACCACCACCCTTGACGCTCTTCAGTAGTACGGGGAACTTGATGTTCTTGGCATGCTGCAGCAACTGTTCTTCCCGTTGCTCGGACCCGTGGTATCCCGGAACACAGGGCACGCCGGCGGCTGTCATAATTTCTTTGCTCCGTGCCTTGTCACCCATGTCCGCCATTGCCTGTGCGGGAGGCCCGACGAAGACGATGCCTTCCTTCTCGCACCTTTCTGCGAACTTGGCATTCTCAGAGAGGAAGCCATATCCAGGGTGTAGGGCTTGGATTCCGTGCTTCTTAGCTAGTGAAATGATGCGTTCGCCGTCGAGATACGCCCTCGCGTCGCCGAGGGCAAGGGAATGCGGGGAACAGGCGGCATGCTGGCTAGAGCTGTCGGGATCTGTGTACAGCGTCGTCGTCCGGATCCCAAGTCTGTCTGCTGTCTTGTGAATTCGCAGAGCAATCTCGCCTCGATTGGCGATCAGAAGGGATGTGATGGGGGTGATTTGACTTGAGGCTGGGACGGGCGCGGCTGCCGAGGAGAGGAGACGAGGGAGAGGTCGGACGAGCCGATGCTTCGCCTTCATTGAACGCATTATAGCTAGCTGCAAGAAACTTGAATCTGAGAAATGGGACAATCAATTGAGTCTCCCTCATGAGTCAAAGGCGACATGAAAATCGAAAACAGGAGGAAGACAATGTAGAAAATAATCCTGAGGTAAAGGGCCGAGGTCTCCTGGGAGCTTCGGCTTGCTACGCTCTGTCTCTCGACGAGGTGCGGTACCGATAATAGCCGTCGGCTACAGAAAGCCGGTGAAAGGCGAGCTGCGACCCCAGATTCCAGACCAAGCCCGCTAGCGTTGCCCACTCTACCTACCTCAAGGACCGTGTCACACCGGTGGGGAGTAGCCGTGCCGCCCGTGTCCAGGTGAGGTAACGTAGGGTCGGGTGTGTTCTGGGGTCAGATAAGATAAGACAAGTGAGCTCGGGTCCTCAAGGTACGTCATCCATCCCCTCGTGGGACCAGAGGGGGAACGAACGAGTGCCATCTGCCCCGCATTAGTCAGCATGGACTGCTTGCCTTTCCCTCGCTACCTTTCCTTGCCGATTCGGTGCAGAGAAAGCTCACGATATCTGCACTGATCGACAGAGACCACCAGCCAAGCACAATTCGCCCAGCATGGAACAAGTACCGCTCAACTACGAGGCTTCGGCCGGCGACACCAACAAGCAAGTTACGGCTACTCTGCCGCAGGAGGTCGTGCAATGCTTGGAGAACGCGCGCTTCGTAAGCTCTCAATTCCGCTCCTCACCTTGGAGCTTCGCTTGTCGGCCGCGAGCAGCCTGTTCAAGCTGACCAAACCTTGTCCAAATCGATAGCTTCACCTCGCGACGTGCACCGATAACATTCCGAATGTGTCGCTCATGAACTACACCTACCTACCCTCCTCGAACTTCTCGTCCGGTCCCGTCATCGTCATGACAACCAACCCTGCTTCGAGGAAGACACATAACCTTCTTTCAAATCCCAACGTATCTCTGCTGGTCCACGACTGTAGGATAGCTCCATTTAAAACCCGTGATGTATTAAATGTTATGGCCACTAATATCCCCGTACAGGGTCCTCCCACCGCCCCCCAACTTCCGGTCGGCGCCCGTCCGGCGGCAGCCCCGGCCCCGAACATCGCTCCAGCCTTGCCTCGCTACTCCTTAACCTCAACACCGCGGCCGTCTCCAGCATCAGCGCCACAATCAACGGCACCGCCAGGCTAGTGGACAACGGGTCGGACGAAGAGAAATTTTATCGGGAAGCGCATCTCGAGAACAACACCTTCGACGAGGGGCAGACCTTCAACACCAGCGTGCAGGCCGAGGATGGCGGCAGGGGGTGCTTTGTGGCTGGAGAGGAGGTTAGGGTCATTGTGGTCAAGATCAAGGACGTGAGGATCAGCGACTGGAAGGGCACGGTGCGGGATTATGTTCTTACGGAGGAGACTGCTGCTCCCCAGATCAACGGCGTGCGGTAGGGTAAATTAGAAATGGTACGATGTTGACGACACTCCAGACTTTGTGGTTGAAGTATTCTGCCACGTCACTTTGATGATCAATCATCTCCTATCTGCATGCAGTCTGATGGTGGGAAAAAAAATTCTGGGCCGGGCCAAAATGTGCCTACTTTCCATCATCGTGATGCCTCATTCCACAACAGTACCATGATGCCCATAGTGCTACTTAAAGTGTGTCTGCCACGTAAGCCTCAAATGTCGTGAGGGTGGTGGGTGTTACCAATACAAGGGGGCCCAAATCAGGTCACGGCAGCAGCGCCCAATGCACAGACATTGATCGACATATACGAGGGTTCATTCACGGAAACGGAAAAGGAGAGGGGACGGGATCGGTATTTGAGCTTACCTCGAGCTACTGTACCGATATCCTTTCAGACATGGCTGAAGTTGAGGGGTTTGGTGTCCATGTTGTGGTAACGCAACTACTCCCACATGAGGAGAAGCGATTTCGTTTTTTCACGTCTCAACATCCGAAAGTCTCCATCTAATACGGATAACTCACACTGAAAACAGTGACTGTTGGGGATGGCAACTGCAGCTTGTCAACGTGAACAGATGCAATGTTAGGGCGGCGGAGCATGGTTCCGAGTAGTGCCTACCCTAATGCTAGATGCTCAGTAGCCGCGACACTCCGGCGGCAGGCAAACTATAACATTTTCTTGATCAGGGTCACCTTGTCTTCTGTGATGAGATGTTTTGGCACATTCATGTTCAACGCGATTGACTTTTAAGCATACTTTGCTAGGTCAAGGTATTATAGGGAAAATGACCCGATCGGGGGACATGTTGAGAGGTATACAATAGTACACTAGACATGCGGCTATCGTCAGCAGATACTGGAGAAGCTCCGAGTTAGTTTGACTGTCAAAGACTGATGCGAGATCTTGTCGGCACCTGCTTCTCAACGACATGGCGAGTAGGCAGCTCCCAGAGGCGTTGCAGCTGGCGTTGGGCTTAGACTAGGAGCGCGGTGTGCCTGTCGTATCACTGTAGTTGTCAAACAAGTGAACACCATTTAACAAGATCATCATATGGGTCTATTGCGCTCTAGCGAGGTCTCCGTTGCTGGAAATATGCGTCTAGGTATATGGATGAAATTCAGAACTTCGAAGAAAAGGAGTCATCATGCCATCGGTTTTCTGGCCGTTACGAAAGAACTGGTTTCGGTTGTTAGCAAATGGGGGGTTAGACTCGAGGCCAAGCCCGCACTTGACTTACACTTTGCCGTATGCCTCGTTGCTTGTATCGCGCGACTCCTTGTGGACTCTTTGTAGTAGATCCCGGGTATCATCTTCATTCCACCCTCCCTTCACGAACACGGCTAATGAGTAATTCTCCATACCTGGCCGTAGTTAGCAGATCGGTCTCGGGTTGAGAACCGGGATGGGGAGACTGACCATATTCCAACATTTGTGCAAACTGCGCGCCTTTCCTGACCATCTTCTCGTCATGGCCTACGGCCTGTATCGGGACCAAATCCGACCAACGTCCCACCCTCTCGAAGCCAACGTCGGAAAGGACAGCGGGGATCTTGGGTATCGGGTCGAAATCGACTCCAGCACGGGCAGAGACCTCGGCGAACCGCACCTCGAACTCGCGACAAGCTGTCATCGGGCCGTGGTCTTTGACCTCCTCCTCCGTCGGCGCAGTAGGCTCGTCCCCACTGCTCTCAATGAGGTCGAAATACCGCGTCCTCACGTCAGAGAACTCGATGAGCCCGCCGGGCTTGAGATGGTCGTAGGCCTGCTGGAACAGCGACTTCCAGTCGGGGATGCCGCCACCGACGAGGTTCCGCATGTGCACGAAGTCGAGGCTCTCCTTTTCCCGGGCCCAGGGGTGGGTGGCGTCTTCGACTTCGAAGACGACGTTGGGCGGGACGGTGGTCGGTAGCAGGGCGGCGGACATGTCGACGCCCATGACCTTAGCCAGGGGGTACTGCTCGCCCATCTCGACGGCCCAGTTCCCCGTGCCTGAGCCGATGTCGAGGATGTTCAGGAGGCGATCTGTCGGCAGCCTGGTTGCCGTCAGGCGGCCGTCGAGACATAGCTTGAAGAGTTGATGCTGGATTTCGAGACGAGCCCTTTCGGATTCGTCGTTGGGCATAAGCAAGATGCCGGAGCCATGGTACGTATGGCCGTAAGCGCGGATGGGCGGTAGCTCGTCGACAGAAACGGAGCTGAAGTCGGAGCCGGCATCCGAGCCGACGTCGTCGTCATCCTCAGAATCGTAGTCGTCTTCATGGACCACGTCTTTGGTCTCGGATTGCCGGGAATGTCTCCTCCGGTCCTTGTGGACCTGCCGGTCCGCCGTCGTACCGGCACCCGCACCATCGGCCATTTGTCTACCGCTATCGCCGACGCCGAGGTCTCCAGCCGAGTCTTCGACGTCTTCGCCCATGAGTTGTGTGCCAAGCGACGCTTGCGAGTTGGAGTAGTCGGATCAGATTAATCTTTCTGTACTGAGCGATGCCAAGGCCGAGCAGAAAAGAACGTCTCTCAAGTTCCCTGAAGAAACTCACCCCGTTGCCTTCGCGTCGTGAGGGGTTCTGCGAGCGCTGTCCTCTTTAATAGAGGGGAGCGTGAGTGCGGCCTTGGCAACCGATGTTCCCAAATACAGATCGTGGGTCTGAATGTAAATCCTAGGGCCACACGTGGGATGGCTAGTGGGAAATTCCCGAATCAGGAAAACAGGCAAAAATTTTGAGAAGAGTAACTGACCCCCCCCGCCCCAAGTTACGATGAACGCGGGGGAAAACAGATGGCGCAACTTGGCTGGCTTCGAGGGTAGGCGGATGGATCCCTTTGTATTGAACGAGCGGGAAATGAAATGATACTCCCAATGGAGGGCAATGTCGAAGATCGAGGACAAGGGGTCGGTTTGGTTTATTCGGGTACCTTGCTTGGACAAAGAAGGATAGCACAACAAAGAGGGCCAGGCCTACGCAATGCACAAGGGCGAGACCAGACGGTAAAAAGGCTAATGACTCTGAAAAAGGGGCGAAAGGGAAAGTCAGGATTGAGGAGTGGAATGGGATAATTGGAGACATTTGCACTCGAGTCACATCAGTAGATTCCTATGGTTTTGTCTGTTCCTTGGATTCTACCCCCCCCCCCCCCCAAAAAAAAANNGTACTTGCCCGGATTGGAGAGGGGAATATGAGATGTAGCGTGAAGCTGGCGACGGGCGTAGCCATGGGTAGGCCATGGATGGCATGGAAGCTATGGAACGTGGAGCATATACCGTTCAAGGGTACATCAAAACCATTGAGAATGCGGCTTGAACGAAGGAACTAGGTGTGAGAGGATGGGGAACATTCACGTTGCGCAACCCCTCCCACCCCAAGAACGATGTACACGCAGCGAAGGGACGAAGAAAAAACAACGGGGTGGTTTTGGCTTGTGGCTCGCAGCTTTGCATGAGAACATGCCCGATGGACCCTGCCTGAATGAGAGTTGTAGGGCAGGCCAGGGCAACAGGTGTGTGGGATGCAAAGAGCCCAGCCTGGTAACGAGCGTTTCTAAGATAAACTGGAAAGGAAAGGAGATGCTCCCGAAGCAAGTGAATCAAACCTGTGAGTCAAACCCTGGTCCGGTTTGGATCAAAAGCTGACGAGGACTTGTGAAAACACTATTTAGAGTCTAGTCTGACTTTCTAGTACACGACTGACAGGCACACGTACGCAACGCAACTTTTACATCAAGGAACCGCAATGTTGAGATGTTTTATCCGCACATGGGATCCTGCTGCGGATCTTCACTTTTGGGAACTGCAAGCCCCATGTTAGTCTCGTCGCGCCATGTCATGATCTCCTCCCACATGCAGCCTCCCGCCCATTTCGAATCACGGCCAAGCTCAACCAGGTATTCACTTCATCGACTGGATACCGCCTCCATTCTTTTGAAGACACGCTAATACGACGAACACGGGATGCAACCTCGCTCGGGAGGGCTATTGGGGGATTTCCTTCAATATAAGCAGCTAGCGAGTAATTAACTGGACTCGCCACGAGGAACCATGACTAGTGAAAACGCATCCGTTCGGCTTCTTCAACTCAATTCGAGTCTCACTGTCCCACAAAGAAAAAAAATAAATAAATGTTAACGATCGCTGGTTCCGTGGACTCCCTGTCGCAATCCTGCAGGAAGTCCGGCACGAAGCGAAGCGGCACCTAGACCAGCCATAAAGCAGCCCTTTCGAAATGTCGCGAACTCAAGGACATGGGACCACTGTTTCTGCCCGGCCTTTGACAGCATCCTAGACGCTGACTGGTCCGGACACTCCCCGATAGGAAGGGTAGAAAAAGCTTCTTGGCCTTCGAAAGCCCACCATCGTCGAAGCCACGAGGGCAGGGCAAGGGTACTGAGGGGACCCGGCCGTGGGCAAATTTGCCTTACCTCGGGAACCCCAACCGTCTAGGGTGCCACGCTTCGTTTGCCTGTCAGGAATGAAGCTACCGGCGGCGCAGTCTTCAATAACCACCACCCTTCTGTACGCTAAAACGCCCTCCCCCTTCGGGAAGCGGTGATGTGACGTACCCCTACAGACGAAGACGGCACTGGGAATGGGTGAAAAACACGGGGTTGAACGACCAAGACGATGCGGTGAGCCGAGCAAAGTCACCAAGGTAGTTGAGACATCGTCGACATGGTGGATTTCGTTTCCTTATTTGGCAATAGATTCGGCAGCTTCGAGCTGGCCATCATGATTAATGTCTTTCTTTTTGACGTGCGGGATGCTTCGACATTTCATTTTCAATGGCCTAGACCCGGCCTGCTTCAACGTTTCTCCCCTCCTGTTTGGCGAAATTCCCTCATGGCGGTATGGGTAATCGGACCTTGGCATCTAGCATGTTTCCTCCGTGCTGTCTCCCGCCCCTCTTGTTCGACTGTCGGTCAAGGTCCTTGGGATGGGCAGCATTTGGAATATGTATCAACGAGCAGGGGGGACTTCAGAACTATGACGGACCCTCTACTTGATGCCGCATCGGGGGTTCCGGCAGCCGGTTGATTATCCTCTGGTCATACCATAGAGGCTTGCAGGAGTCAAGACGACCAAGAATTTGAGCCTCTCTCGACTCAAGTCTTCAGTTGGTCATGGGTTATCTTCACCGATAGAGGCCCTTACTGAGGTGAGTGGGTCAGGACCTATGAAAGCCATGTGGCTTCCGCTGTGTCCGTCGCATCATCCACATGGCTCGTAGTCTGGGTACGTAATCGAAGGGCTTCGGCGATGTGCGAGAAAGCGAAGGATACGATGGGTTCCCGTCGCAATTGGATTTTGATGGGCAAACAGTACTGCTAATCCTGTTCGCAATAAAAAGCGCACCAGAACCACCCACCAATCATGCTCACCGTCGTCCCATTCCGCATATCGCCGACCTGGTCTTTACTTCGTCAGAGGAGTGGAGAACATTTAGCTTGCCGCGACCGACGTCGCTCCATGCTTCACGTGTATTGATACGTCGATATTTCAAGAGGGTATCTAAGCAAGGTACATTTGGTTATAGCCGGGTAGATGAGGTGAAATTGTTGGGATGCGATGCCAATGTGCCAATGGATTGAGAGGGGGCTGGTCGGCTTCTGCTCCCCGCCCTTGTTGTGTTGCAGCACTGGGTGGGCTCCATTGTCGCGTGGCTCGACAATTCACTCCAGCCGAATCCCAGATGTGAAATATCCAGGAAAAACAAAAAAAACACAGACGCGCCCACAAACCCACCACCCACATATTTCAAGTGTAGAAGAATTATGATGTGTGAAACGCTGACGTCTAGACCGTTTCGATATATCGCTTGACCTCCCTGCACACCACGAGTGTTAGCTGATACTAACCAACACCGACTGTCAAAGGACCGCCTTGCGAAAGTTAGCACTTACCAGTCTGTCACAGCCTCCTCCCAGAGACGGATCTCGTGATCTCTTGTTCCTCCAAAGTGGTCCACAAAGTCGTCGCCAAACACTTCTCTCGCGATACTTTCTTTACGAGTGAACCGATCGTTGGCCTCGCGCAGACTCTTTGCGAGCCTAACACCCTTGTCGCTCTTACCACCGACATCCTCGCCCTTGCCTAGAGGTGGCACGGGGATTTCCAGCTTCTTCTCGACGCCGCGCCATCCAAGGGCAAGGATTGCGGCCAGAACGAAGTGGGGGTTGGTGTCTGCACCTGGTACACGGACCTCGAAACGGGTTGCGCCTGGCTTCGACGTCGGGGGGGCAATAAGGCGGATCGAAGCGGCTCTGTGTTCCAGACCCCATGAGACTGTCACAGGAGCCCAGAAGTTCTCGACGAGACGCTTGTATGAGTTGATTGTGGGGGCCAGGAGCGGCATGATGTCCGGCAGGCCGTCCAGAAGACCGGCGAGGAAGTGCCGGCCAAGGTCGGAAAGGCCAGCGACGTCGGGGTACGGCGGGTTTTCGTCCTTAGTTTCCCGAGCAAACAGGTTCTTACCGTCCTTGTCGACGATGGAGACGTGCATGTGTCCACTGTTTCCGGGCAGCCCGTGCTTGGGCTTCGCCATGAAGCACGGGGTGATACCATATTTGGTCGCCACCGACTTGACAACGTACCTGCAGTCACATACGGTCAGCTCGGCGCAGTCAGGGAGTATGCGCAAACTCACTTGAACAAGCTCGCCCTGTCCGCCATTTGCTGGATCTCTCCAAACTCGAGCGCGGCCTCGAATACACCAGGGCCGCTCTCGGTATGCCAGCCCTCGATGTCGCAACTGAACTGTGCACATGTCTCAAACACATCATAGAAGTAGTCTTTGTTGTGCACCGTCCGAGTCAAACTGTATCCGAACATGCCCTCGGTGAGGGACGGCAGAGCTTGGGGAGGGTTTTCTTGCAGGTATCCAGCCGTGGAACTTGAGGTTTCGGAGGAGCGGACGGGGGTCTTGAATTGGTAGAACTCGTACTCGGCTGGACGCAAATGATGATGCTTAGCTCAGACTGCACTCCGGGGGCAAGACACGTGGAGTCTACGAGGAAGAAGGGGACTGCTGACCTCCGGCCATGGCACCATAGCCTTGCGCTTTGAGCTTGTCAAGCGCGTTCTTCAACAGGCCTCGCGGGCAGGCGCATATGGGCTCTTGGGTGTCGGGATCGTGAAAGCTGACGAGGAAGAAGGGCACGTTGTCTTCCCAAGGGATGCGGCGGAAGCTAGAGAGATCGGGAATGGCAATCAAGTCGTGATAACCGTTCTCAGCGTTGCTAATCTTGAGCTCTTTGGCATATGTCATGTCGTGCATGTCCCAGCCAAAGATAACGGAACAGAAACCAAAGCCGGACTTGGCGATGGATAGGAACTTGTTCTTGGACACCAGCTTGCCGCGCAGCATGCCATCGACGTCGATACCGGCCAGCTTCACCTTGTTGTCGTTCTTGAGAAGCTCCGGGAGCGACTCGACGGTGATTGAATCGTTTGAGGGCGCCATGATGGTTAGATCTCAGAAACAAGGGGGGGAAACGGGATGGGCCGTGGGGAAGAGATCAATTGACTTTGGGATAGTTTGAGGGCTGGTTTGGACGAAAGCCCTTGGGGGTTCCAAGCCGAATGATGACGCTGGGAGGTAGGCAAGGCCAAGGGAAAGATGTAAAGAAAAGGTTGGGGTGTAGCAAAAGATCTCTATGCCACTCTTCTATGTGCGCGACCACGAGCCGAGGAGGAAGATTATCTATCTTGCGAAGCAATGGTTGGTCTTCGGTAATAGTAAGGACAGGAAAGCATGAGACGAAGCGAAAAGCGACACCAGACCGCACGGGATGATCTCGTGGGGCTTGGGACGAAACGAGGAGCGCTGACCTGGGTTGTTGGGGTTATCGGGGTCGCGGAGAGGGCGCACCCAGTATCGTAGGTAGCCAAGGTTCAGAGTCCTAACATCATAGTACCAACTACCAGATAACAGATAGCAGACGTATTAACCTGGCGACGGAGCAGGACACACAGTGCTGATGACGACAATTCCAGAGGAACCGGGACCAAGGTCTCCCAGGCCGGTAGTGAGCGATTTGGAGTGGAGCTACATACCGATAAGAGCGCGGCAAACCAATGGACTGATGCGATTTGACTGTATGACCTGTAGGACAATGGCCGGACCGCGGCGGGACGCAACTCCAAGGTCGAGGCAGTTGCATTGGGCTGTGCTATTTCCCCTCCCCCCTCGGTTTGGAGCGGGGGAATGTTGGAGTTTGAGAGGGACATTGGAGGGACCTGGACAGGGAGCATGCGTCATTGACAGCTGGAGTGAGCACCTGCTGACCCCCTTGAATGCTTATTTTGTAGGTGGGCGAGATACGGCTACAGTTCCTCCCATCACCAACACTCTAGGGTAGTTAAACAGCAAAGAGCTACCGCCGTCACAAGATGAGGCAAAAGCTAATCGCGTGTCTCCGTGATGGTTGACGAGACGTCCTTTCAATGATTTCACCGATCTCATCTCTATAGTTCATTTGACTAAGGGTGCAAGGCATCCCGACATCCGTTGTTTCAAACACGTTATGTCCTGATAACATTTTCCTGTTGGGTAATTACGTGGTGACGGAGTTCATCGTGAGCTACCCACCACACGATGATGAACGGTGGAACTATGCCGGCCATTCCTGCGCGACTTGTCCCACCTCGTTTCCCAAAAGACTCCCGATGACCAATGGAAACGACGCAGCCGAGCAGTTAAGCAGAGTCTACCTTATGGTATGGTGTGTTGTTTGTTACTCGGCAACTCTACCGAGGCTTGTCTAAGTAGATTTGTCTGAGGTGTTATTGGCTCATTGTTCAGCTTGAATTCCGTTGTCATGCACATAGGGTCTGCGCAACTTGGGTTGTGTTCACACGAGAGGCGAGCAGAACCGCGCGGAACCAACTTGGATGCATAAGCAAGCGTCGCAACAAGAATAAACGCGGTCAGTTAAATGTCTAGAGAGAAAGTATCCGTCGCGGTTTCGGTACGCCCTGAATGCCGTGATACAGGTCCACCGCGGTACGCCAGCGCGGTCCCCGAAATAGCTACCTACTTTGTGTGGTTTGGGAGGTAGCGCGGTACATCCACCACCGCGGTACGCTTCTGCACACTGTGCTCCGTATTGTCTGCCCCTCCCCCTCCCCCTCCACCGGAAATGACACTTGTCACGAGACAAGACATTGCCCTTGGACACTGACAACGTTCCCTCACGCTGCGATTGGGCCCCTTGATAAGAGATAACGCGATATCGGACCTCCATGTGCGGCCGTTCAACGTTGAATGCAGCTGAGCTCTACATACATGTGCCTCGAACAACAGGTCCCATCTGCCTGTCCCGCAATATCTCTTGCCTCCTAGCACGCGGTCCAAGCCAAAAGACACCGCCGGGCCGCCCATTGTTAGATGCGCTTACCGCAGGGAGGAAGGCTGAAGGGTGTCCCAAGTCGTAGCCGTTCACCTCGTGTATCCAGTGTCCACTCCGTGTATGCGCCCAACTACGTTTCCCGTGCCGCCTGCTGGATAGGAGAAAGGAGGAGGTGAAGAAATGGGTCTGGACCCCGGATTTCCTTGACTCATGGAAAGTGTCTAGCTTGGTGACCGACCTTACCTGACAAGCCTAGGTAGCTACCCGATCTAATGCGACGGCGGTTCGGGATTCTGCCCTTCCATCCTTCGAATCTGTTCTACTGACCCGCGTTGCCCAGCCCCATCTTGGTCCGACTAGACGTGGTTTAAACATCGTCGTCTCCTTCCCATCGTCCTTCTTTCTAGTTCCCATCTCTTTCTTCCCACAACCTTCTCAACAGAACTCTGTGTCACATCTGCCTTCCTCTCCAACTCACCCGTCACCGATATCGCATCACACCAATCACTGGTACCTGCGCTTCACCGTCCTTCTCTTCGGACACAAATTGCTCTTTAGCAACCTTCTCTTTTTCTCGCAAAAATGGTCGGCAGACTCGCTGGAAAGAACGCCATCGTTACCGGCGCTGCTGGGTACGTGAAGAATCCCCTTTTTGCCCATTGATATCAAAGTTGCCTTATCACGACGGCGTAGTTGGGTGGACGGAAGCCCAACCGCCGGGTCAACTTGATGCAGCAAAACATGCATTGGATTACGATAAGCTGACTTGTGGTCACTCCTGCAGTGGCATTGGCTTGGAGACGAGCATTCTATTCGCCAAGGAGGGCGCCAACGTTATCCTGGCCGACATTTCTGCTCCCGCTCTCGAGAAGGCCAAGACTAAGGTGCTCGAACTCATTCCTAACGCAAAGGTTGAGACCAAGGTACGTTTCCCTCTGCGAAAGGGGTGGAAAATAGATTCTACTCTAGCCCTGCCCAAATTCTCCCCTCCGATACACATTCCACCACCACCAAAACTCACGAAACAATTTACCCCGCCATTGCCCCGCTATAGCATCGCCCGTGACTTTCAGCGTGCCACGCGCGAAGGTCTACAATGGCAGAAAGAAATAGAAATAGAAAAACAGAGTAATAGACTGTCGCTAATATGTTTCTTTACTGCAACAGGTTACCGATGTTTCCAAGGAGGACCAAGTCAAGGCACTTGTCGATGCGGCCGACGCCTGGGGCGGTGTTGACGTTATGTTCAACAACGCCGGCATCATGCATGCCCGCGATGACGACGCCGTTAACACCCCCGAGGAGATCTGGGACCTGACCCAGAACATCAACGTCAAGGGTGTATGGTTCGGCAGCAAGCACGCCGTCCTCGCTCTGCGTCGCAACAACAAGAAGAAGGGCTCCATCATCAACACGGCCTCTGTCGTCGCTCTTGTCGGCGCCGCCACCCCTCAGCTGGCCTACACGGCCTCCAAGGGCGCCGTGCTCGCCCTTACCCGCGAGCTCGCCATGGTCCACGCCCGTGAGGGATACCGCTTCAACTCCCTGTGCCCGGCCCCTCTCAACACCCCGCTGCTGCAGGATTGGCTCGGCGACGACATTCCTAAGCGCATGCGTCGCGAGATCCACTTCCCCACCGGTCGTTTCGGCGAGGCTATTGAGCAGGCTCAGGCCGTCGTCTTCCTGGCGAGCGAGGAGTCGAGCTTCGTCAACGGTCACGACATGGTGGTCGACGGCGGCATGACCAAGGCCTACGTTACCCCCGAGGGCCCCCCGGCGCCCGCTCCCGTCAACAACGCCAGCCGCTCCAGCCTCGAATAGACTTTATCGTCAGAATGTGGCAATGGCGGGCTTTGTTTGAATCCGTTTCCCTCGAAATCATAAGGCGACTGGGTTGGAGTTTGGGGCGCTGGGCAGATGGGCAAATAGTCTGGGCTAATGGCTGATCGGTCATGATGATAAATGCGTGCATAGATAAATTCCCAAGTGATTTTCTTTTCAGTAACTTGGTTTGCTTAGAAATGCAGGTGATGATGTGACGCCGATTACTTTCACGTGGTCGCCATGATGACATGCCGCGGATGTCCAATTGAGTTGATACGAGAACAGACATAGTTGGACTAGGATTTTCAACGCCATTTCCGATGCGCCCAAAAAATTTACGGTTTAGTGGAACTGACTCTCGGTGTTGCCTTCTCCCATGCTCTTGCTGCTCGAGCTTCCGCTCTGGATCGCTCCGAGGATGCCATCAATGTAGCTCGCGCCACTCCATTTTTGGTGCGTCAGAACATCACAACCGCCCTCCTTCTCTCGTCTCTGTACGAGGTTGACATAAGCCAGCATGCCGTCCGTTTTGAACTCTCTAGAGAGCTCGTTCGTGATGGTGGCGTTGGAATGCAGACCGGCTAGCGAAATGAGCTGCAGCACGAAGCCCTCCTTGGCAATGTCCCAAATAAAGCTTTTGAGCGTCGCATCCGTGAAACCGTGCGCCATCCAATTGAATGAGGGGCTGAGGTTGTAAACCAGGCCCTTGCCGGGATAAACGCCGCGGACGGCTCTGGCCAGCTTCGACGCGACCTGAACGTTGGGGTCACCAGTCTCAACCCACAGGAGGTCAGCGTAGGGGCCGAAGGCGATGGCGCGCTTCGTCGCCGCCTCCATGCCGGCACGGAAGTGATAGAAGCCCTCGCGTGTACGGGGGACGTCCCAGGAGAAGTAGACGGGCGTGGAGGTGTGCTCGTTGGCGAGCTTGCGACGCTGGCTGATGCCGAGATCGCGGTTCGAGCGGACGGCGTCAAGGTAGGCATCTATCTTGGCCTGGGAGACACCTTCCTTTTGCATGTGGGCCACAGCGGCCTCGTCGAAAGTCACGAGTTGTGTCGTCTTGACCCAGTTGGCCTCGAAGGTATCGATCTCGGAGCCCGCTGCGCCCTTGGCCTCCATAGCCTGGATGGTTTCGGCGAGGGGCTCGAGACTCGGGTTGGCGACGCCGAGGATGAACTCGTGGTCACGCACGTCGATGGCGCTACTGATGAGCTTACCGCTCTCGGAGTCGGTCCGGGCAATGACAAGGTTCTCGCAACCCATAACATCCCACTGGAACCGTGCCGCGTTCAGGCGGTTGATGTGCTCACCGGTGGGCACGAGGACCTTGCCGGCCAGGTGACCGCACTTCTTGCCGCCGTGGAGCTGGTCCTCAAAGTGGACGGCCGCAGCGCCGTTCTCGGCGAAGAGCTTGGCGAGCTTGAGAACGGCGGAGAGGCCGCCGTGTCCCGTGTCGCCATCTGCGATGATGGGTCGCAGGTAGTCTGTGTAAGGCGCCTTTGCTCGCTGCTCCGGCGTCAGCTTCCGCCGGGCATCCCATTGCTTGCGGTCGTGCATCGACTGGGCCTTGGCGAGGCGCTGGACCTGGTTGGGCACCGTGTTGTACGGGTAATCGCCGAAATCGGGGGACACTTCGTTGGTGGAGGTCAAGAGGGAAGAACAGGCCCAGCCTGAGATATAAAGGACTTCTTGGTGAGGTGCTTGCTGTGTCATCTGGACAGGGTCGATTGCGCCCACTGCGATGGTTTATAAATTAGCTTATTGACGGCGAGAGGGGTGCGAAGGCTCGGTGCTCGTACTTGTGTGAACGGGCTTGCCCTCAGCCTCCCTCTCCTTGACGAGATTGAACAGCTTCCTCGCCATGACGGAGCTGGGATATGACTGTTGCTGGGAGCCACGCTTGGAGACAACGTCCGCAGCACTGTAGGGTCGCTTAATTCCCTCGTATCTTGGTGACCGCCACCATGCTTCAACCTCCCTGATCTGGGCCTCGTACAGTTCGTCCTCGGCGGCGCCAGCCTTCTGGCTCTCGGGTAAAAGCTGGAAAGCATCGCTGGGAGCGGTAGCGTTGGAGAATGGGTTTGCTGGAGCCTGAGCCATTTTTCGGGTTGTCGACATGTAGCGTATGGCGATTGCTGGTGTCGTCGTTGTCATCGGCTTCGCAAGGGGAAGTCTTCGGGGGACTGCTCGCGCAGCCGCTCTTCGCATCATGCTGGCTGGTAGTGTTGTCTTGCCCTCTGGATGCAGGAATGCTCAGTTGCTACGCTGGATAGTGATCCGGCTTGGTTAAATGTCCTCGTCGATGCAGCAAATGCGTAGGAAGGTAACGACAAGGAAATGGGACCTTTCAGCTTTTGTTGGCGCACAATCGGCGGGAATAAGCACCATCTGCCAGCAGGGGAAGCTTGGGTCTGTATCACCGTCGTCCAGGTCGAGGACAGCAAATCCGAGGGAGGGGCGGTTCGGCTCTCGGGTTAAAGAATATTACATAAGTTGAGTGAACGAACAGATGAGGATGTGTCGTTATGCCCTGCGCAGGAAACAAGCTAGATATCGGGCGGCCAATCCGGAAGGGCGATGTCGGAACGGCAGCGTCGAAGTGGGCGATTCTGTTGCCGGGCATAAATGACGCTGGGCCTTGGTAAGCAGCGGCTAGCAACGAAAGGAAGACCGTCGACCACGTGCAAGAGACGGGCCATTGGCCAATTGACATGACCGCTCATCCGGTAGTATCAGGGAAATGCCCTTCGGTTTGCCTCGGTCCATTACATGGTGCTCTGTCCAGCTTCCCCTCAAACTCCACACTCCCCGTTTCCCACTGTCGCACCTAGGAGTGCGGGAGGATAAATCGAAAAGACACGGGGAGTGGGTCCGTGTCGGCCTTCGGCCAGTTACGGCACGCGCATCTGGTGACGAATGAACACTGAAAGCTCTCGCCGCCTCGGCTACCCGCTAAACGTGGAGAGGAGGAAAAGGTGGGAAAAAGCTGGGGTCCCGTTTCCCGATTCCCCGTCAGCCCCTGTAGCTGCAAAGTACCCGTGCTGGGGCCAAACACATCCGTCGACGTTCATTGTGCGCAATCCAAGTGATCCCCTTACTCAACAGCGGAGCAAACAAAGACTCCGTGTACCTAGGGGGTACATCTCCTTTGCTTATGGAGCCCTGATGCCATCCGATGCTCCCAATGTGTTGTCAGTGCCCTGTTGCGTAGTGTGCTGACCTCGATTGCGATGTGCTCCCGCAGCTCCTCACTAACACCCCTCGGGGGGTTCGACGTCTCGACCCTGGTCTCCCCAACCTCGGGCTAACTCAGAGAACGTCTAGCTGTCTCGGCTTACGGACAACTGGGATGTTTTAGCTTGCTCGATGAAAGTGAGGCAGGTCGATAGGGCAATGCACGTTTGGGGTCCTTCTCCCAACCGTTCCTTGCTCCCAAATATTTCCTCCTCTCCACGGACTTAAACTTCGCTCACAAGTTTCTCGTATTATCCTAGGTTTCCACACCAGCAAGCTAAAGGCTTTTTCATTACCATCCATCGAGGCGTCCTGCTTGCACCATCTTGCTGAGTGCCTCTGAAACCAACCGCCCCTCCACTTACCCCTCTTCAGCCATCACCGGCAGCCGATCCCTCCCTGTGCGCTGCACCAGTTCGGCTAAGTAGCAATGCACGTCACGAGAAGCACCAGAGCTCTGGGGGCTCTCAGAGTACGTTCAACGTCACTAAAGCTATCGCATAAACCGATGAATGACTTTGGCTAACTTGTATCAGCCTCTGGCAGCTCGTTCCGCTCTCAATGCCCGCCAGTACTCAACCTCGTCCGAGCCGGACCTCAAGACCACCCTCAGGGAGGTCATCCCGGCCAAGAGAGAGCTCCTCAAGAAGGTCAAAGCACACTCTTCCAAGGTCATCGGCGAGGTCAAGGTTGAGAATACACTTGGCGGCATGCGCGGCTTGAAGGCCATGGTTTGGGAGGGCTCTGTCCTGGACGCGAACGAAGGCATTCGCTTTCACGGTAGAACGATCAAGGACTGTCAAAAAGAGCTCCCCAAGGGCAAGACCGGCACTGAGATGCTGCCAGAGGCCATGTTCTGGCTCCTGCTCACGGGCAAAGTTCCCTCCACAAACCAGGTTCGCAAATTCTCCCGCGAGCTGGCTGAGCAGGCTCAGCTGCCTGATTTCGTGAACAAGCTACTCGACAACTTCCCCAAAGACCTCCACCCCATGACCCAGTTTGCCATGGCCGTTTCTGCCCTCAACTACACCTCCAAGTTTGCCAAGGCCTACGAGCAGGGCCTGAACAAGGCCGATTACTGGGAGCCCACCTTCGACGACTCCATTTCCCTGCTCGCGAAGCTGCCTACCATCGCTGCCAAAATCTACCAGAACTCTTATCGCGGCGGTGGTGCCCTCCCTGCCGAGGTCGACCTAGAGCAGGACTGGTCGTACAATTTTGCCGCCATGCTTGGAAAGGGTGGAAGAGAGAACGAGAATTTCCAAGACCTGTTGAGATTGTATCTTGCTCTACACGGCGATCATGAGGGCGGCAATGTGTCTGCCCATGCCACTCACTTAGTTGGCAGCGCCTTGAGCGATCCTTTCCTCAGCTACAGTGCCGGCCTGCAGGGTCTTGCAGGACCCCTTCACGGGTAAGTCGAACCACAATCCTCAGGGTTATGGTGGAACGAATTCTGACACAAGAACAGGCTCGCCGCCCAAGAGGTTCTTCGATGGATCCTGCAGATGAAGGAGAACATTCCCAAGTCTTACTCTGACAAGGACGTCACCGATTACCTGTGGTCTACTCTTAACTCTGGCAGAGTTGTCCCTGGCTACGGCCACGCTGTCCTCCGCAAGCCGGACCCGCGTTTCGAAGCCCTTATGGACTACGCTGCCGCACGTCCCGAGATTGCGCAGGACCCCGTCTTCCAACTGGTTGAAAAGAACAGCCGCATCGCCCCCGAGGTTCTCAAAAAGCACGGCAAGACGAAGAATCCTTACCCCAACGTCGATTCCAGCTCCGGCGTTCTGTTTCATCACTACGGATTCCACGAGACCCTCTACTACACCGCCACCTTTGGAGTCTCGCGCGGTCTCGGTCCTTTGGCCCAACTTATTTGGGACCGAGCTCTCGGCTTGCCTATCGAGCGACCTAAGAGCATAAATCTGGAGGGCCTGCTGAAGCAGGCGGAGAGTGCTTAGGTAGACTGCTAGATTTTCAAGAAAACTGCGCTATTTCTAGAATTAGCCGGAGTTCACAAGGAGATAGGGAACGTATAATTTCAGAATGTTACCCAATGTACTCTGATATTGCTGCCAAATTGATAAGCTTTCGGACAAAATGATCAAAATGCTTGGTCGACGGCCGGAGGTTGCAACCTGCGTGCAGTGATCTCAAAACTCATGACCATGTGAACACCATCTATCACACTTGCTTCCGGGTTGCAATGCAGCCTAAATTATATCCATCTTCAGCTCAAGTTTCAAAGTTCCCAACATGGTTGAAGAAACAGAAAGGGCCGGTCTGGAACATGCAACCCTTGGGCAACCCAAGGCTATTCAAGGTCCGGTCGAAGTCCACGAGCTGCACCGTACTGGAACGACACGTTTTGCTTTGCGAAAATTCCAGAAAGACTGTTGTTCGTATTTGCAGGCGTTTGAGGTGATATTGGGTTTGCACCACCGGATCTATTAGCTAGAAGAATGGCCTGGACGACAAACAGCACGCCTTTACTAGTCCAGACACCTTTCTTCCATCAATCCATCCCCTCTTCTTATGGCTTGTGGGCGTATTTATCCCACGCGAATCGTAAGATTTTGCACACCAAATCGAGTTAAGAACGTAATGCTGGTATCTGGCACAGCCCAATGAGAAAACCCCGAGGGTGATTTCGGATCAGGCCGGATAATCAGGAACCAATTTGTGACTGCAGCGGAACTGATGCAACAACAGCACCTGGCTCTGCAGGTAAATAACCCAAATGTACCGATAGTTTTTACTACAGCAAATGAAGAAGTAAGCGGTAATATGTATGCTGCATATTAGTGTGGTGGATTGCCACGTCGCTTGGCTTAATCCGCTTCGTCTGTTGGCGTTGTAAACTTCCCAGCAGGATAGATGTCTAGTGACCCTTTCAATGACCAGACCTTGTCACACCGACGCAAATGGACCAATTAACTGAGTAGAAATGGCAAAAAAGCTCTCAAAGAAGTTGTACTGGATGTTCCCATGCTGACGGCTCGTCTACCACCATTAACGAACGCCTATAAAACTCGCTTGAAAGTTCACGAGAAGTTGGATGCCAAAGGCTAAATAACGAGTTTGACCACAACCTAGCCAAGAAAGTAACAGTACATTTCGGGCGATATCTTTACTGTTATCGGCACCTATCATATAATATGTCCTGAGTTATTGTAAATGCATCTCAATGGGGGGAACAGTACGTACTTTAAACCACATTTGGAGTCCACGTTGCGGCAAGCTCTCTAGGTAAACAAACAGCATAATTTAGGTCAATAAAAGGTTTTATGACTCGTAATTAGAAGCTTTGAACCGCAGATTGACTGCGAAGACAAGCCTATATGGGTAAACGCGTAGGCGAAGAAGCTGAAATACTTTACGAGTGCAAGTATACCGGGCGTCAAGTCAGATTAAGGCCGCAAATAGCCAAAGACAGGAAGAAAGGGAGAGTATCACGGCGTTGCATCGCGGCATGAGGTTCCACAAGTTGTATACGGGGGAATATTCAGCTGGCTAAACATGTTCCAGTGCTCCGAAAGCCAACACCTGAAGTAGTTGTGAGGAGATCGAGCGTGATATTATTTCCTAAAAAGCATGTAGTCCAGCATGCGGTGAACTGGGTATAAATACCAGAAACATGGCCGCTAGTCTTGCGAACCGAACCGTTTCCGATCAGCATCAAAACCCAACGGTTTTATTATTATCCTTACAATCAAGTCAACTTTTCAATCGATCGGCAGAATGAGAAACATAAATTACGTTCTATTTCCGGTTATCGCCGTAGCCAGCCCCTTGGGACCAACTGGGCTGTCTGACACCCCGAATCCAAAGGATATTCAAATCGTCAATGCCAGCTTCTCGGGGAGCGGCTGCCCGCAAGGCTCTGTCTCAACTACCATCTCTCCAGACCGCACTGTCATTACCTTCGGGTTTGACAAGTTCCAGACCTACATCGGACCCGGTCTTCCCATCTCTGAGCGCACCAAAAACTGCGCTCTGCATCTGAGCCTCAAGTACCCGGGAGGATTTCAGTTCTCCGTTGTCGACAGCACATACCATGGATACGCCCAGCTCGAGGAAGGCGTTACGGGAACCTTCTACTCGACGTATTTCTTCTCGCAAGATGCTGGTGCGACCACTACCACGCAGACTTCCATTGATGGTGGTGGCATCTGGCTCGATGGCCAGGTCTATACCAAGCAGGACAGCATCCCTACGGCGTCGCTGATCTACTCTCCATGTGGCGCCACGGGCATCCTAAACGTCAACAACCGCATCGCACTCGCCTCCAAGAAGCCCAGAGCGTATGGGTCTATTACGGATGACGACGCCACTGTCGCCTTCACCCAACAGATCAACGTTAAGTGGCAAGCTTGCAAGAAGTAGTCACTTGACTTGACAGCAACAAAGTAAAGGCTGTGCTCATAGGAACCCGCAGATCGAATGTTCTAGAAACGCAGAGTTGAATCACTCTAGAGAAAGGAACACGCTATTTAGTTAGTGCCAAGTCTCGTTGCGTATACAGAGTATGGTAGTCAATTTAGCCTTTCACCTAAGATTTCCTGGCGGTGGCTGCCTGGCTAAGGTCCGTATGCAAATATTGGTAAACGATGCGGAAAGAGTATTTGGAGAATGATATATATACTTGCAAGCTCGGGCTAGATAGAGTATCGAAGAGTTTTCTGAAACTGGAAGAGACATGTTAAGAGTATCCGGATGTTGCTCTGTGTTACACCAGTCAGTTTCAAGCAGGCCACATAACAAGTTCGCAACGCTGTTTTGAAGAGAGGACAGAAGAGGCAATGCTCCGCACAAATCCAATTTGATAGTGAGGATGGAACACGGATCTCGTCATTTGTCTCATAAGCCTGCGTCATAACTCATAGAACTGGTAGTGTTTGTCCTGTGCACCTTGTTCACTTGGGTATCATAACAATCCCTCTACTCGCCGCTGTCAAGCGAGTTCTGCCGTCGAAAGTTCCCTATTTCGTCATCATCAACCGTGGTAAAGTCCCGGAACAGAGCAATATCGTCGAATCTCTCTGCCAAATTTTCAACCCTAGCCGCTTCGGGATCAGTCATGGCCAAGTCGAGATCGACCATGAAGGTCGCTCGGATGTCACCTGATGCGTGGCTGCCGTCCGCTTCTTTAATCTGTTTGAGTAATTTCCTTGCTTCTGTACCAGATATGTCGCCATCACGGAGGGTCATGGTCAACAGACCCCGGGAAATGACCTCTGCAATCCTGTAGGACTTGCGTAAACCCTCATAGCCATATATGCACGCGAGGAAGTAGAAACGCCATTCTGGGTCCTGCGTCTCGTGGAGCACGGCGTTCGCCACGTAGATCAAGGCGCTTTGCCACAACAGTGTATAAGCGGATGACTCGTACTTGCAACGATATCTCACAACCAGCTGCTTGAGTTGAGAAACAGAAGCGTTGAAGGCAGCATCGGGGGTGCTGTGCCGCGAAGAGAATGTCTTAAGACGAAGCCGTTCACGTCGAGGCCGGCGAATGAAGGGTCTAAAGATATCTAGTATGGCGGCATGGAACCAGATACTGGCACAGCGCGGTTAGCTCGAACACAACCACGGCAGGCAGAGAGCTGGGAGGACATCGTACTGGAAGATAACCACATGATGGGGACTATGCCTTCCTAAGACCTGCTCCGAGGGTATAGATTCTACCCAAGCGAGAAGCTCACGGTACTTGAATTCGGCAAACTCGATGGAGACATGCTCGAGCACATGGCTTTGTCGGTTTTTGTAATAAGCTAGGGTGATGCCGTGTACGATGCGCCAAAACATGCACAAGGTCGGGAAAGTGTGGCCCATGTACGACGGAAGCGACTCGTCTGATTCATCGGAACCGAGGCTTGTGGAACTTTCGCGTCCTGTTTCAGGGGCCGTTTGCCCAGGTATTGGAGACACAGGTGGGTGGTCGGGATACTCGAGACCGGGCTGTTGGTAAAAGAGGGTTGTGAGACTGTACAAGCAAACGTAAGCCAGCTGTATAAATCGCGACGGGCAACAACACACACTCACACCCCCCAATTGAAGACCCCCCAGGCCGTGTACGAAAAGCTTCTCCGTGATTCTGGTGAGATGTGTTCAAATTTAGCCATGGCTTTTGACGGCTCTACCCCGAACATGGACATGCGCGTGCCCATGCCAAGGGCGGCGGCAAGATATTTCAGTACGTAATGGTCTTTCCCATGTCCCAGATACGCCAGGCTCAACAGTTGGGCACTAGCAGCATTGAGAACGCTGTCGTTGTGTTTCTCATCAAGCCAAATCTTCTCCGCCTCTTTGCAAAACGATTCGGCCAGCTGCACTGCCCCTCTATCAATGGCTGTGTACATTTGCTGTTTCGTTAGTTCTGTTAGCTGCTTCCACCTTGGTTGTGTGTTGGCCATGGGACCACTCAAAACTTACGCAACCCCAGTACAACAGAGCAGAGACAAGAAGCCGAGAACAGTGTTCCTGCCGATAGTGAACGAGATCGTCAATGAAAAGCTCGGGGTCGAAGACGCCTAACAGCGGGTGATCAGTTGTCAAATAAAGAGAGATGACGCGGGCCGCATAATCGTCGGCTATTGGTACGTCGGTCCACAAGTTGACTTTGAGGTTTTCGAGTCGCGGATCGCACAAACCGGGTTCTGGCCCATCGTTCTCGTTGGGCACGGCAGTCAAACAAAAGGGGTCTTCGTCCTCGGTATAGGGTATGGTGCCGGATGGCTCCATTGACGTGTCATCGTCGGGGTTCCGGTTTTGTCCATTCCATTTGATCGGCGGCGGTCCGTTGGACTAGTTAGCCTCACAACGCAACAGGAAATCAGGGATAAGGGCCGACAACGGGACATACATACTGATAGTCAAGGGACTTGGAACGGCGTAGCCTATTCGGTCTGAGAAGTCCGTCACGTTCCAATGCCGTCAAAGGCACGTTGCGCAGAGCTGGATACGCAATGGGGTTTTTGACCATCAACTCAAACTCCAAGGAGGATTCCGCCGGACGGATAGCGCGCGCAACTTTGTGATCTGATGGCCGTGCCATGCCGTCCATGCCACCCTTGATGATTGAGAGAACAGAGTCGAGATCTCCATTTGCCCTTAGGGTTCGGAGGATCTCGAATGCCTGGGGCTCTGGCGCGGACTTCAGAAGGTCAAGTACTTCTTGCGACTTTTCCGAAGACGAATTTTGTCTCTGGAGTTCTCTCTTTTCGGTATATATGCACTCGCTGGATCGCTTCAGGCATGCTGCACAGGATGGGCGTAGTCCATCACACTGTGGCGATAATCAGCACAACACCAAGGGGTGGAACATGGTCGGAAATCTCGCCCAGCCGGGGCAAATGGTGAACTCACTCGTGTCTTTCTTCGTCGACATGGATTACAGGCAATTTCCGTGCCAACCCTTTTCCTCTTGGAGGCGTCTTCACGGGGGGATTCAAATGGAGAGTGTTCAGTACCGTCTTTTGCCGGAAGCAGCGGTGCCAACCTCTTCGGCATCTTTGGATTTTGGGATGTGTCTAGGCCGCCAAAGATACGTCTGTGGAAAGTAAGTCCATGATGGTTAACGGATATAACTGTGATTGTCGGGATTATGGACGGAGAATGTATTTCGGCGATCACAAGGTGGTAGGCGTCTCCGACCGGATTGTACGCTCCAATTTCACGAGCACCTAGAACTTGGCGGCGCATGGAAGCGTTCGCTGAGGAGACATGCTAAAGACGTGATTGGCTCGGTCCTACATCCGCTCACGTGACTACCCTTGCGTCAATGGCCTCCTCCCAGCAGCACTGCTCCAGACACCGCCTGTCCCCCAATGAAATAGTATTGCGTTGAGATCTCGATCCAAGGGCTCCATGAAACAGTCGGGATCGGCTCTAATCTCAATGAACAACCAACCGCGAGCCGCAAAGGCATCAGGGCTCGACTTTCATATTACTCAATGTTGAGAAGTCAGCCCATTTAGCCCTCAGTTTCCTATGTTTGGACCAATCAATTACGCTTTGTGTTGTGTGATGATGAAATCGCCTCCATAAGGAAGCGAGATTCAACAAGCGTACCTAATATAGCAGTACAATCAAAAGAAAAAGAGAATGGTCAGCTGTCAAGATTCTTTACAAAGGGTTACAAAACTTGTTTTGTCAGAGTAGAAATGATATGGGAACGCCCAGATTATACAGCCCTCGGTTTACGAATAATCTGCTTAGGACATAACCTTCAGTAGACTCTTCCTATGCACTTACTCGACCAATAACAACAACGAGGGGTCCATACTTGTCTGTGCGTGAGGATAGTACAAGTAACCACTTGGGATGGGGCAGTTTCACTGACCGATTGACTGAGTAACATCCGTTCACTAAGGATAAAATCTGTTCTATTTTCCTAACCCCCGTTTTTTCTGCAGAATTTCATGACGTCCGCTTACTGTTCGCAGGCATCGGCAACAAGACTGCGCTGCGCCTTAAACTCAGGTGCAAGCTAACTTCGACGATTACACCTCCAACAGCAGGCAGCATTCAGACATTAGTACTTACGTTATTTTGACCGCACAGCCATTTTTCAAACTGTCAAGATCTGTGAATGTTTCGAAAATTGGCATGTTCGTAGTCGTAGACGCTTTACAGACCGTAAGCATTAGCTATGCGGAGGAGGCTTTACGAACCTCTTCCTCTTCCAAGCGTCAGAAATGTTGCATTGCGGCCAGCACCTGAAAAGGAAGTTCGCGCAGAGAACCGACAAATTGATGGTTACATTGCAGTTTGCTCATGTGAAGGAGGCCTAGCATTTACTCACTTGAGACCTTGTCCTACTAAATCGATTGGTGAGCCATGCGGCCTTAGAGTATCTTCTCTGCTAAAGGACCGACCTAAACTACACCATGGCAATCGCGCAACATAGATTCTTCGTAGCAGACGAGAAAGAAGGCTGAATGGCCAGAAGAAGACTTTCAGCGTTGTAATACACAAGTTTTGGTGCTGAGACTCGAGGAAGGAGTAGTCTGCTCCACTAGTACATTCAAGCATCAACTTCCTGCCTCAGGTTGGCGCAGCCTTACCTCACTGATCTGACAATTGAAAGAATCGCTTCAGAATGGCATTGAACCGCATTCCGAAAGCTTGAGACGATGTTGATCACACTGTAATACCATGAATCACGGGCCTAAAAGTCTCAAGAGCTTATGCCCCGTGCTGTGTCTTGCGTTTGAGCTTGGGGTTCTCCAGCAACCAAACACGCAGCGCGATTGACTAGTTGTCAAGTAAGAACAACCCTAGTTTGAAGAGAGCAGTCTGTCATGTCTACTTTTTCCTTTTAGAGACTGGCTTAGGTTTCGCTTCTCAAGCACGTCACCATAGTGAACCTCGTTGTGACGCTAGCCTGAAGTTATTTCAACTGGAGCTATATTCGTATCACTTTTGCTGCATGAGCACACAGAGGCAGGGCTCCAATTAGAATATGAACGGAATCAGACGCCATAGGTTGCTTGCTCTAATATCTAGCGCTGAAGACTATTCATGATCAGAGTTGCGGACATAGAATAACAGGAAACGCCCCGTCATTTTTCTTCAAAACCCGTTAAGAGTCGCAAATGTTTCATCCAACAAGCTGGTGGCCAGAACCGCGTTTTCGCGGGATGATATTGCTTCAAGTGTTCCTCACATTGGACGTCAGGGACAAAGTATTGAGCTAGAATCCCCGGCCTACTCAACGGCGGCGTGGGCACTGGACAGCCAAATCGGCGGCCTTTGATCAACACCACTGAGGTTCTTGAAAAGGGCTTCTCTTACTGAAAAATTCGATGGATGCTATGTTGTTCGCTCAAGAGGGTTTCTGAAATTGCGTTTTGCACAACGAGGTCCTATCAGGACGGCGGATACAGCCAGCTTTGAGTTACAGGAAGTAAACCACCCCGTCTTCATTGTCCTTATTGCCCTTTGTCACCTTTGTCCCTATCAGAGTTCGAGTCAAGAACTCTGTCAGCCACAACGGATGTCTAGGAAACCAAGTTTTCGATTCTTTTGGCAGCAACAACTTCATCCAGCATACCGGGGTCTTACTAGAACTGAACACCTTTTGCATGTATTTTGTTCTTTCCGATAGCATCTGAACCAAGGCTCTTTTTAACTTTCATATTCAGATCAAAAAAGGTGACCGCGTATAATCTTAAGTACACAAACCCCAACATTGTGTGTAGTACTTTGACAAAGACAGTTGTTGCTGGAGTTGACCCATGTTCTCGACTGCGGCGAGTTCCATCAGCACTACTTACTCAGCTATCTCTTTAATAGAGCCTTTTTTCAGTTGCTTACGCTATTAATTCTCCAAGCCTTCCTAAGCCAATTACACAACACATACTACACCTCATATCCCAACTTTGCCTTGAACAGACCAGATTTCAATCTCACCCCCAGCTTCTTTTATATGTCTACAGCCATTCAGACGTAAATACAGACTTAGAATATGCTTTAAAATTGAGTTGAAAGAGCTCAGGAAGTGGGATATACTTGTGTATATCTCTCTTTGATCTTCCTAAAAGAAGAGTACTCAGCTTAGAAGGTTTTTGGCACATCAAACATAAACAACAACCAACACGATTAATTCTTACTATGGGTCCTGATATTGATTCGAATTGTAGATAAAAACACACGTTCAAGGTCAAAACCAATTCGTACATGTGTTCTGAAAGTATAACCACACTCCGAATAGTAAAAGACCTGAACAAAGGATGCGCTAGTAGATAAGGTTGGTTATGAGATGAAGTGAAACTATGTTATGTTATCAACTGAGGTGTATCAACCAAGCTATATTTTGTTCTATATACTTATTACTATACGAGGGGCACCTTAGTGTGACAGACTTGATCTGTTTCACAGGAGGGCAAACCATCTACACGTAACAAGGATTGCTCACGGCTGTTGACTTTCGTCTCATAAATCTGTCTCAGTATTAAGAGAGTGTATTCTTATAGCCTCTCTACGAATGTAACAACAAAGAACAACAGGGAAGTATGAGGTTGATTCTGTGTAGTTTGATTTTGTGTAGAACCTGAGGTAAGAAAGTAAGAGTTGACGAAACAGTCGAAACGTACTCGTTTGATAAGCATCGCTTTGTATTATAACTTTGTGCATTAGCTTAAATAGCGTTCACTATTGTGTCTCCATTACGACGCATCATTCGTTTGCCTAGCCTCTCTTGGAGATTCCGGACTGCAGCAGCCCTCGTTGTTCGGGGGGTATCTGGGGTTTCTGGCGACCTTGGCGAAGGATTTGCCCATCTCTCACACTGCAGTGATGCCTCAACTTCTTGTTGCTTCGTTGCCCGCAACCGTTTCGCCACTTTGGACTGCATCCTAGCAGCTGCAGACGTCCTAGGTCTGGAGAAATTATGCACGTCGGATCTCGCGGAACGCACTGTCAAGGTTGGACTATCTGGTCGTGGCCCACGCCGTGCGGTGAATGGGTGCTGACTGATTAGCCGTGTACTTGGACGTGTACTAGGTCTTGTATTCGATCGCGTTGTCGGGCGTGAGCCTGGCTGCGATGTGATTTGGGTCTCTGGCCGGGAAGAACGACTTTGGTCCTCACTAAGACCCATGCTTGGCATTCTCCGTCGCCTTCGCCCTTGGTTTGGTAGTACATTGCTATCAGGTCTTATGCTATTCGGTTTCGAACTAATAGGCTGTATGTCTTTCATTGCTTCTTCGAGCGTCGTAAGACTTGCCATGTGAGGCAAACCTGGTAGCATTGGAGGATTGTCGTAGTCCTCAGTAAAGTCGGACCTGGAAGAGCTTGATGTTACTGATGCGTGTGAGCGTGGCCGTCTGACATCCTGTGCCGTTTTGAGACGATAGTATGCCTCCCAGTCACCGTCTCGTGTCGACGGTCTATGTCCCATCGTTCTGTGCTCTTCTTCCATCGTCATCAGTGGTGTTGGGGGCCTTCTGAAAGGGACATCAGAGTACCCCCCCTGATATGGTGATGATTGCATACCGATCGCAGTCCATCTTCTGGGATCGTTCACGGGCTGCTGTTCAAGCGCAGAAGAATTGTTCGGCAGGCGTTTGACACAACTTGGTACTGATGGAAGGATCAAGTCATTGGAACCCGCTGATGTGTTTGTTGATATATCAGATGACGCTTGACATAAGTTGGCATGGTCACGCCAAGTGACCCATCCATTGCCACCCAGTGTTCCAGAAGCCTTTGGATTTAATCCATCTCTGGTTGGTGGCTTCCATGCGAAATCGCTATTAAAACCCGGGGATTGCGGCAGTCGGGGGGCAGGTCGGTCGGTAAAGACCGCGTTCAGGGGTCCCGGCATAGACATACTCCTTGCGTGGCGTCTAATAGAAAATATATTAGCATCATCCTTTGTGGGTGGAAAGATTCAAAAAGATGTTAGACTCACAGGGTTGTTTTTGGTGTTTCGCGGACTTTCTTTTTTATTAACGTTTTGCGTCTCCGTTTCTCCTCGCTTTCCTGCTTTTCTAGGTTGTTTTTCTTTTCCTCTTCAAGTGATTCCACCCACTCAATAACACCGGGCTCAACATCATTCTCGTCTGGGTTTGTAACGACATCTTCGCCTCGAATAAACCAAGCTTGAGATAACCCTAAAGTCGCGAACGGACGGTCGACCATCTCGATGACAGCAAGCACTGCACCTAGAGAGAAACTGCTAAATTGTAAGCTTAAATCGCGACGCTTACCGACCCAGGTGTTACCTACCCAGAAGTCATGCTAATAATGACGTTCAGCCATGGAATATTCTCCTGTACCCCCTTTGAGAGATCCAGCCCAACATTGACTGCGACGAATATCGCGAGTGTGATTGCTGTGATCCAGACCGGCAGCCCTAGCCGGGCGAGTAAAAACGCAAACCCAGCCACATACTTCCCATAAACCCTGGGCGATCCTAGATTTTTGATATACCCAGTTCTTGCGGCCAATCCATGTGTAATGACATAGGTCAGGCTCATGCAGGACGCGACGAAAAATACGGCTCGGCTAAGAGGATCGAGAACCTCTTTTGATTCGAGGGTGCGGAACAGAACCACGGCCGATAACGCGATACCTGCTCCAGATGATAAGGCTAACAAAGTCACTGAGATCAGCGACAAAACGGGATACAGCCGCGCAGCTTTTGGTGTAGAAATGGCTTCGGAAGATGACTTCGGCGGCGGCAAACTAGTCGTCGCGTTTTCATGATGACGACTCATGAGAACTTGATTCCATTCACAACAGCAATTGTACTCCGCTCGTTGTCGTGCTTGGATCCGGGTGGTTAAGGCGAACGAGTTTTTTCAACTGCTACCAGCAAGGACTGCGAACCGCCAGACATCGGAGAGCTAAGCTCGGCGACCCAATTTCTGAGCGGTCCACGTCGACAGCACCACCTTTGTATGGCATTTGGCGTTGGTTACTACAGGGCAAGTAAAGTTTGGGTTAGACTTCTGTCAAGGAACAGGCGAGAGGGGTTTTGTTTGCATATGTTACACACGAGCTGCCCGACCACTTGCTTGGGCATTTACCCTGAGCATGACGTGTCCCCTCGTCCAAACTCGAAGATTACTGGGACAATCTGACCTAGTGGAGGTTGCACAAACGGGACACTAACCGACGCATGGATGACTACTGAATTATTTTGCGTATGGTCGGGTTCGCATCTGATGTTTTGACCAGCATATGAAACGATAAGGCGACCGGAACGGCCCAAACTCGAGTCTCAGCAAATCGATCACGCATAGACAAAATGTTGTTTCGGATCGTCAGCTGGCAGTTGGCAAGCCAAATTGAACAGTGAGCTTTTGGCTTCCTCTGGTCTCCAGCCGCAGGCCCGCGACTGTCGACGAAAACATCAGTGGGACGAACTTGGAGTTCATAACACTGGCCATTCTTTGACCTCGCTTCTGGCTTCTCCGCCCATGACCCAATATCAATCGCTTTGGCAGTGGTCGGTCCATCTGACCGTCATCCGTTATACTCATGTCACATTGAGTGGGGGCAATTGCAACCTGCGTAAGAGAATGTGTGCAAGAGGATGAGCGTCGACCGGCGTAGTGAAGGCGGGGAGTCGGGCATCGAATAAGCTGTCTTGACTTTTTTTGAGAAGCTGAATCGAGTTAGAACAAAGGCAGACAGTTTTTGTAGCTTCGAGTCATTCCCAGCAATCCTTGGCTTGCTGCTAGAGGCCCGCGTGCTCTACACGATTGACGTATCATGTCTGTGTCACATCTGAGTGTGGCCCGCCATATTTGGCAGAATCGGCCGCACGAAATGCGGAATAGGTGCACCTTCCAACACCTACTTCAGCGTCAAATCGAAGTGTGCTGCAACTTCACTAACCGTATTTTGCCAGAGCGCCTCACTTGGCGAATTTTTGTTCCTTGAAAAGACCAACTGCTAAGACAGCTTTTACCACTCCTGCTTCCCCAGTTTCACTGGCACACGAAGCATTCGATGTCCTAATGTCGTTGGCCTTGGAAGTCGTCCAGCCCGGATATTTGTCTGCAAGGACTGGTGGAGCAACTTCGGCTCCCCAAGCGCAGCATCACGCTCCATCCGGCGAGCGACAAACTCCTTTTCGGTGACGCCGTCTTTCAAGTGCTTGTTCTTAGCTCTATGATCCCTAACATACACCCAAGGCACAGGGTCAACGCGGCCCGCGGGTGGGTAGTCATGACCAGTCCATACTTTGAAGTGATCCGGAAGGCCTAAAATCCTGCGGCCCGAGTAATAAAGGTCATGTGCACTCCCCCCAGGAAAATCGCATCGTGCGGTGCCAATGTCCACATGGAAAACAGAGTCGCCACAAAATAGGAACAGAAATTAGCAGAAGTCAAGTGGAATTAGGTCGTATTGTGGCTGACCTCCGATTCTGTAGCCTAAGTAGTCAGGAGTGTGACCAGGAAGATGGACGGCAGCTGCTCGGAGATTGCCAACCGCGAAGGTTTCATCATCATCAAAGAGCTTGTCAAAGACACCCTTGCGATCTTCCCTGAGCACGTCGTACCTCTGGCCGAAAAACTCTTGCACTTGGCTGATGCGCTTTCCAATGCCTATTGACGGTTCATAGTTCTGCTCCTGCGTGAGACGGGTTTTCAGGTAAGAAGCTGCTGTTAGGTGGTCCGCGTGAGCGTGTGTCTCCAAGATGCGAATGACACGATAGTTATGGTTCTTGACCAAGAGGAGTAGCTCATCAGCAGAAGTGGTAGTGATGACCTGCGTTGCTCGATCGTAGTCCAAGACCGGATCAATTATAACGGCAGCCGAAGAGGACGGATCAGCAACGACGTATTGCCATGTACCCGTGGCAGATTCGAATATCGCGTGGATGATAGGCTGATTTTTGTCGGGGGACTTTGCGCAATAGAACACGCTGCCACAGGAGTTTGCTCGGAGCCGCATGGTTGACTAAGGGCCTGTGCCGATAGGGTGTTGATGCTGTGAACACGTCCCAATGTGAAACCCACGTAACTGTGGAAGTAAAGTGTTCTTGTACCTAAACTTGAAGAACAATCCTTCAGCCGGACCATTTGGGCTACCACATTGATTATGCGGAAGGCGTGATTGGGTATTCAAATCGAGAGGCCACAGAGCGTCAAGCAGGAAATGGTGTTTTGCTGGGCTCAGCATTGACCGCGCTGAAGACACAGGGAGGATCTTGATAGCACTCGCCAACGCCTGCGACATGATGAGTGATGTTTAGACTGGGTGGCTAGTTCTATTTGTTGAAGGATCTTCAACCTGTACCGAAAAGGATGCTGAGATTTAATTAAGGTGGAAATTGCCCGAATTCATAAGAAAGAGGAATGACAGAAGGGAACGAGTTCCTTTCATCGCCTTATAAGAATTACAATGTACTGAAGATAATCTATGCCTCCACAATCATTCTGGGTCCTCCGTTCCTGATGGCGACCTAGTAGTTATGCTCGCCGACCATCTTCGCCGATCAGTCGGCATGGGGGATGCTCGGACGCTTCTGAGGCACCCGGTGAACCAATGTGCGGGCTTTCGGTAACTTTCACCGGCTATCGGCGGTCGGCATTCGATGACATGAAATGCCCTGAGTCTTACTCGTCCGGATTGTAGTGGAGTGGAACCAACCCCACATATCAGAAAATCCCATTTCGAAGATTGGCCGTCGGAGGCTTTGTTTCTCCAGCGCCATCCTCCCCCAGTTTTCCCCTTCAGCCGCCTTCAATCACGGTGACTGCCGGATTCGGGATTGCTTACGATCTCACCCACAACAACCACCACCCGTTTCAGTCTCTTCGACGCCAAGATGCTCTTAAGTCGCGTGACCTTGATAGCTCGCCATGCTGGTCGTGCAAGCTCAACTGCTCAGAAGGCCTCCAAAGTCCGGACTCTAGCGACGGTAGCACCTGTTACATCCACCACTCGGAGCCACAAGGTCGTTGTGATTGGTGGCGGTAGCGCGGGCTTAGCCATCAGCCACCAGCTCCTTCGCACCGGTCAATTCGCTCAACAAGATGTCGCCATTGTCGATCCCGCCGAGTGGCATCATTACCAGCCCGGCTGGACGCTTGTCGGCGGTGGGCTTAAGACTAAGCAGGAGCTACGAAGACCGCTGGCCAGCTTGATCGACTCCAACCTCAAGTTCTACAACCAGAGCGTCAGCACTTTCGCTCCCGAAGAGAACACCATCAAGCTAGGCAACGGAGACAAGATTGGATATGAGCACCTCGTCGTTGCTCCGGGCATTAATATCGACTACGGTAGCATCAAGGGTCTCCCCGAAGCCCTTGCTGACCCCAACTCGCTTGTCTCTTCCATTTACGGCTACGACACGTGTGACAAAGTCTTCGGTACGTTTGAAAGACTGCAAAAGGGCAGTGCCATCTTCACCCAACCTGCTGGTGCCATCAAGTGTGCTGGTGCGCCTCAGAAGGTTATGTGGCTCGCTTTGGATTATTGGAAGCGTGCCGGCTTGTACAACCCCAGCAACCCAGCAACCTCGCCTATCCGTATTAGCTTCGCCACAGGTATCCCGGCTATGTTTGGTGTTCCGAAGTATAGCGCGAAGCTAGAGGAGTTGAGAAAGGAGAGGGGTGTTGAGGGACTGTTTCAACACGACTTGGTCTCGATCGAGGGCAGCACGGCAACCTTCGCTCGTCCCGATGGCAACGAGAAGGTCAGCAAGAAATTCGATCTTCTGCATGTTGTGCCCAAGATGGGACCCCACGCATTTGTGAAGAACAGCCCTCTGGCGGACGCGGCTGGATTCGTTGATGTTGACCAAGCCACAACTCGCCACACTAAATACCACAACGTCTGGTCTTCGGGCGATGCTTCAAGCCTGCCCACCTCCAAGACCGCAGCGGCTATTACTTCACAGGCCCCGGTACTGGTCAGCAACCTCCTGCGAGCTCTAGAGGGCAAGGAGCCCGAGCCCAAATATGATGGTTACACATCGTGTCCTCTCACCACTGAGTATGGCAAGGTCCTCCTCGCCGAATTCAAGTATGGCGGAGTTCCCAAGGAGACCTTTGGCGACTTGATTGGATTTGACCAGGCTGTTCCTCGACGCTCGTTCTACCACCTGAAGAAGGACTTCTTTCCATGGGTTTACTACAACTCTATGGTGAAGGGTACATGGGGTGGACCGAACGGCTGGAGAAACTAGATAGTAAGGAATCATGTAAATTCTGTACGAGACATGTACGAGTATAATGTTAGTTCAATCTCACAATGTTGCGAAGATTTTAGGTACAGAACTGAGGAGAATTCCACGTAAGATACGCATTGGCGTTCTCTGAACGGTGGGCCTTTGACTCGTTCTGAGATTGACAAATATTTGCCGGATACGGCACGCTTGATAGCTCTGAGACGTCTAGAGAACCCTGAAAATGTATTTCAAACATTAGTTATACACCTGTTCAGGCAGTCGTCCGCTGGGTTCATCTGTCCCAACGGGGAACGGACAGAAATCGAATACATCTCCGCCATGGTAACCCGAGAAGGATGCTGGGAATCTTCCAAGTAGATCGGCTCGATTTTAGATGCTTTGTTCCGGGACACTATTAGAGTGGGCCGACAGAAATTGACATCTAATGTTGTTAAAGCTCCTGTAGGGTGCATCGGACGGGAGGTCGGGGTAGCCACCAAGGCGGCATCGGGTGGACGTTATTCCGCGCCAGGTAGTCACTTATCACAGGATTTTCGCAGGAGGGATGAGAGGCGGACAGGTTCAAAATGAATACAATAACCGATACCTACCGGGCGCCACGCCTGCCCTTTCATTTCGTGTGAAGCAACCTGGCAAATGTGCATTTTCAACATTGCGTTCGGAGCAGTAGAGGACTCTACCGCTAGCAGACTATGTTTACGTGCTTGGCAGCAAGATGTACGAGTGTGAGAGCCCGCTTTCAATAACGTGTTTTTGAGGCGAATAGTGAGATGTGTCACAGGCTCTTCATCGATTAGGACGCGGTGTTCACCAAAAGGATCAGAGGCTGTTGAGGTTGCTGAGTCCACAGCCCCTGGGCTTTGTTACCTAGGAGGCTCAAACCGCCATAAGTAGTTAAAATCTCTTTCCAATAAAGGAACTATTGTCCCACTGCATTTGTAAATTTTGCTGGCGGTTTACTGCTTTCGTATGACTTGGAATGACTTTTGTACGTCAGATACCTTTGTCAGTGATACTCAAACTGCCTTTCTTCTGATTCTTGTATTTGTATAGCCAAAGCGAAAGGTTTAAAAGTTTTAATAAGGAAAAAAAAAACGGCGAAGGTTTCGAAAGCCACAGACTAAGTCTCAAATCGACGTTGTTTCCCTGGACCTGTGTGTTGGTTCACATATGTAGCTACTAGTTGAGCGTTTTGGTTTGACGTACATGCTTCCCTAGGCTGACTGCTATATATCGCCAATAAAACCATGAGTGGGAAAATTTGAATATGCAACACACGTACACCCCGATGCAAGCATCGAAATATGGTGCAAGTAGTTGTTAAGGCTTGCCAAGTTGCCAAGCAAGTCGTGGCTTCCAGGAGCTGATCTACCTGAATCCCTGTCAAACTTGTACATCGAGGGCTCAACGCACCAAAACCAACGATCAAACCCTCCCCTCCCAACCCGAAAAAAAGGGGGAGGGAAGGAAGCGAATTTGGACAAGCAATTGTTTCATCAGGTAAGGGTTTAGATGACCGCCATTTTGGGTTGATGCTGAGGATGAGACCTTAACACAATCACGTCCAGGACGCTAACCAGTAATAGGCAATTAATATACAATGTACTCACCTGTTCTATATATCCCTATTCCATCAAGAAAGGCCTGCCGATTTCCCGGATTGTGACTATTATTATAAAGGACCGTGTTTTTTTTTTTTTTTAAAGGACCGTACGGTTGATTTGTACATCACAGGGACCGAATGCCTTCTTTACATCGCCCTCGTCATGCCAAGGCAAGCTCAGAGTGTGGCGGTAACTTTTCTCAGCTGGCAAGCCACCATTCCTGGGCACCAAGTGAAAGCCATGAAATGGGGATCAACTGCGGGGCTTTTCTATGCAAACGTCCATTAGAAGCCTTCTTTCTTCTTAGGACGCATGAGCACTTTCTGGGTTGGATCTAAAAAGGAAGATGCCCATTTGCAGATTTTAAAGTCGCAACAGAATCCTGCCGCGACACTTGCACTCAATCACTTGCCATTTATTACCAATTTCTTAAGAACTAAAATTGAAATCGACATACGATTTCGCCACTATATCATGTCGTATCGAATCTACACTGGTGTCTGGACTGATTGGAGCCGCGGCCCAGTCTACGGCAAGACCATTACCTTATCCACCCGCGATGGTGGCTTCTTGCTTGCTTTCATTGCAACCTTTGTAACCTTCTTAGCTGCTCGCACCTGGCGAATAGTGATATTTGGGGCCCACCAAAGCTTGGCGTCTGGAGGCAAACACGATGGGCTGCACTATCAGCGACAGTTTATACTTCGCAACACAACCTCCCCAACGGCAGCCACATGGTTCTTCTTCCTGCAAGCTTGGTACTGGCGGAAACTAGCTGATCGAGCCTTTCTGAGAACTATCCCTTGGGTTATTTGTGGAATCCTCTATGCTGCGGTATTCGCCATCGCTGCCATCTTCTCTTCGAGCATTTCGACTAGTGCAACGGAGTTTCGACTTCTCGCAGCCACAAATTGCGGAATCTTTTCGCCAGCGGACAGCAACGCTCTACAGGGGAAAGAACTGCTCGACAACCAACTTGCTTCGACCTACTCTCGACAATGCTACTACAACACCTCTGTAGCGTCATGCAAGAATCTCCCTGTGCCTTCCATAGGCTGGTCGAGTGAATCTGTTGGTTGTCCGTTCGCAGACGACATCTGTCTCGGAAGCAAAGGTTTTCTGATGCAGACTGAGTGGATTGATTCCCACAATCACTTGGGTATCAATGCACCTATGCACAATCGCATCTTCTATTCAAGAGCGACAGTATGCTCCCCTCTTATAACGCAACCTGGATTTGCTGAATTTGTGAATGGGAGCGAGGCGCGAGAACTCGGCTGGGATGATAACGTTCTCATCAAGTACCTCTACGGGAGTCGAATGAACCGGGATTACACCCATATTTACAATACATACGGACAGAACATGCAGACTGGGTACTCAACATGGCCTTACTATGCCCTAGCCTCAGGGAACAACACAGTCTGGCAGCCAAATGAAGCCTTGACTTTGGAAAGAAGAGATCTTACGCTGCTTCTCATTGCACCTAATTCAGTCGTACACCGAGAGCCCAATATCGACCCCGTTTTCGGAGCTAACATTGAGTGGAACGCGGATGGTAACTTGTCATATCTCCCGGACCGCTTCGTCAGCCCTGTAGGATGCGCGGATGGGCATCGAATTTGCAATCCAAACAACGGTAGATGCACACGCATACATGGCAGCCAAGAGGTGGTCGAGAGCGCCATGGATATCGGACTCAACTCGGTTCAGTTAGCAACTGTGGGACGACTCAGCGCCATCTTTTCCACATCGACGTTTTATCACCTGACCTGGACCCGAACTCAGAGCTTTCTCAAGGCACAAGAGCTAGTTGCGGGGCTCACACAATTGCCCCTGCCGTCGAACCAGTGGGAGATCGAGATGAGTTCTCTTTTTGTGGACACCTTAGCCAGACTACAGCTTCAGACATTGGAATATGTCACGGGACCCTCTACGCCAGTAAGAGGCACCACAGTTAAGCCATGGGACACCTTTCCCCGGCCGTTACCTACACTTCCTAATGACGTTGAGGTTTCTTACAAGAATTTGTGCGAATCGCAGAGGTTTAAGAATCCTCAGGGGACAGTCAACTTCTCTGTCCTCGGACTCTCAATTCTTTTAGGTTTAGGCTTTTTCCTTATTATTTGTTCGTTCACTTTAGAACACTTGACGCATTATTTCCAGAAAAAAACAGTTTATGGGCTACTAAAAGCGAAGAGATGGGAACGCGATGAGAGTCTTCAGGTTATGCGAATGCTCTTTGAGTTAAAAGGCTCCGGTCTGTGGAAAGACATCCTTCAGTCAATACCGACTACAGAGTCGAAAGAGCATTTTGAGTATGACGAGGACTATTTGTCCTGAGAGGGTTCTAGAGATTATGAGCCATGGAAGAGATTGAAAGAGAGAATGTGGAAATATTATGAGAAGTTGAGCTTTGCATGGGAGTCCAAGCCTCTGAGAATATAACTTATGCTGAAGAGCGTTACACAGAGTTATCTCTGGATATTGAAACTTCTGTACTCTGTTGAGATGATACATATAGACCAAGGCCACACTGGCATACAGTAAATGGTTTCTAGAGCCTTTATGTAGCGATTCATGCGTGAATGGTCGCACATCGGAAAACGGGAGAAACCCAAACCTAACCAAGACTCTGATTTGAATCATCACTTAAATCCTTTTGGCGGTGAGCAGGTGTACAAATTCCGTCCCGTTAACTCAGGGGAGTTTTTCCAATCAGGAGAAACCTCTCAAGTGAACGTAGATACAACAGAAATAACAGTTTCAATTCCATCCGATTACCCCTATATTCCGACCACAGATCTTTCCCCCGTTCTTCTTTATCAATCCTTTCTTTTCCTTGCAGTGTTCACTAAGCTATCGCTACGCCTCCGGTTATCCTTGAACTGCATAGCTTGTATTCTAATCTTATGGTTACACCCTGGACTCGCAAGCGCACAGAGGTCTGAAATAGCCAACATTGTTACGACCCAACCAGTTGGGGTGCTGGCCGGCGTAGCTATATTGTGCAGAACAGGGGATAATGATGCCGGAGTCATCATTGCTGAAGCTTTTGCTTCGTGCCACAGTTGGTTGCCCTGAACTGCTTTTAACAAACATGTTTCGTTGTCTCGGAAGGGCATGCTGGTTCAAGTGATATTATGGTGGAACTATTGAATAGCAGATGAGTTCGAGGAACCGGCTATAAGTCTTGTGACTACGATAGTAGATGCTATGAACGAGACCAAAGCCATACATCCAAACCCCCAGTGATAGTCTCATTAATGCTGCCACTAAGAACCCAAATACAGAACTCAGTGTGGTTTTAGTGCACTACTCTCAGCGGCTATTCTTTTGTTTTAGAATCCGGAACCTTCAATCAAGCTGTAATTACTGTCGAGGTAGTACCAGCGGTTGGACTGTTCCGGCTTCGCAGCGGCGGGCTCGACCTGACTCTTGGTAGGAATACCAAGCTTGGTAGTGACCACGCACCTGCTGATGAAGCTCTTAGTGATGTTGCGGTGCGAAGTCTGATTGTAGTTGATCGTGTTTGAGTCGACCTCGCCCCTGATTAATTCCAGCCAAGACTTATGGCTATACTCTAGAACATGCTCCATAAAGGTTACGTTCTGATACCAGTCACCAACAATAGGGATAACATCACCTCCGCGGGCGACCTTATAATACTGTTAAAGGATAAATGTTAGTATTACAGGATCAAGGGCAGGAACGACTGGTGAGGTGTCATGTGTATATGTACCGTAAACCAGTCCCTGAACGCCTTAACAGTGCCTGGGCGATACTTCTCTACGTCTTCGTAGGCTTTAATAACGTTAGCTCAGGTATGCTGTAAGTAACTGGACCAGGCCTGTCTAACTTACAGTTCACAAGCGAGGCGATAGGATCTTTGACATCGATGCCCATGACTTTCCAATCAGTCTCTTCGCCCTAAAACATCGAGTATCAGCAGAATAGTCTTCCGTGTCAAGTCTATCTCGGACTCACATCAGCCACAGCAAGGCCACCGAGAATCTTGACTTGTTTAATTTGGCCAGTGTAACCAGGACTGTGTATCGTTAGCTACCTAAGCGTTGCTGATTCAGGCCACACTGGCTGACTCTTGCCCAATATCAAAGAGGTCGACCGGGTCATTATCCCCCTCGAAGCCAGTAAAATCGTGGGCGAAGTTGGGACTCTCCCACGTTTGAGGGATAGAGCCGTACAAAAAGGGATAAGTCTTGTGCGGCCAGACGCTCTCAACAAAGCGGGGAGCACCATTGCGAGTATCGTGGAACAAGGGGTCTGTTTGCAGATTTGTATTTGTCAGTACGGCGTTTCCCTGATCATAACACCTGCTGGAAGGCGAATTGGGTGGAGGAAAAGCGTACTCAGGGGCTCCTGTCTCCGAATCTCAATCTTGCCATCCTGCCAACGGGGGATCTCAACGACGAAGTTTACAATTTGCTTGTTCCTCTCATCCGGCCAAAGAGGAACGTCGTGCCAAAATGAGATTGGATCATCGTTCTTTTCAAGCCACATTCGCCAGTCCTATAAGCCGGGTCAGCTACCGCTCGGAACGCGAGCAGAAACTAATACTAGATTATTCGTACCTTTGTATTTCGGGAACCCACTTCTCTCAAGCTGAGAGCATCGTAGTCAAGGGTCTGAGGGCTGACAGCCGCAGCGCTGCACCCACAAGCAGCCGTGAGCGCAATAAGAGCGAGGAAGCCGATTTTAGCAACCATGATTCTTTCCTGAAGGTTTTACTGGAACAGTAAGAATAACGGCTGAATGGGGACTGGGCCAGATATTAAACATAGTAAGGATAGCGGGAACCAGTTTCGGCTATATAACTCGCTTTGGAGGCAGCGAAGCCCTAAGATGCAGGGGTTTACCATCAGCGAACTAACGTCCTTGAACCTTAGACATCACTAGCGATCAAGACGTGAGTGAGTCCTGAAGAGACATTGGACAGAAAATACTAGGCAAGACTTTCGCTTCGGTGGTGTACGAGCAGTTACAGGGCATGCAAAGTAGCCAAGAAACAATCTCCACTGGCACGGAGGCCAATTATCATAGCCCGCCGCGCACGTGGGATCCGAGCCAGAGGACATGTCGCCTCTGTGGCTGAACTAAGCGTCATACGGGCATCGATTGCAGGGGTCAATATCAAATCAACTCTTAGCTATCGTGACCAGCTGCCTCTTTGGGATAGTGGCGATTCCGACAGTGTCTTATAATGGTTATGAAATCAGCCGCGGGGGCGATACAGATATACTTACACCCGGGCGACTTCGACTTTCAACCTTGACCAATGTAGGTTGATTTGTAGATTGACTGTTCTGAGTCCGTTCCAGCGTAAAAACTAGTTTATGTCTTCGGTAATCCTCAAATATAACCTGACGCTATGATTCCGAGTGATTCAAGGTTGCTTTTTAGAAACGAGTTTTCCCCTTCAGGGGTCGTTTCCGCATTCTGCGTAGCTTTTGGTCCCATACCATTTATATGCTGTTATATATATGAGCTCACCTAGGATGCATCTTGCTAGTATAAGGAGAGAGATCTAATCCTCACAGAAAGAAGTTATCGACCTCCCCTGATTTAAGAATCGAGAGATCGAAGGCTATAGATACTTAGGAGCACTAGGCCGCCTTACATGACACTTAGATATAGTCGACTGGGGTTGTATCAAGTGAATAGGTCGAATAGTAAAGACTCAGGGGCTGTAAGATAGATGGTAGATTTCTGGAAGGCTTTTTGGTCCCCTGGATTACCAAGAATGTATTCTTGCCGGCCATCAGGTCCTAAAGGCAACTGCAGCCATTGCCCCTACCCACCCTCTCTGTCCTCTTAGTCTAACATAGAAAGGCTCCAGAAAAGTAAGCAATTTTACCCATTAACGAGATGTTCTTAGCTGTGCAGTGATATACCTAATTCATAGAGGAAAGCGCTTCTAGTTCAGCATGAGGTCTAGACAAATACGCAGACTGTATAATGTTCCTCTACAAAGCAAAAAAGACCCTCATGAATGAAAACCCGTGGGAGGAGAAGAGAAACCGATCCCTCTAAGTAGGAAGTGATTAATACTGGTTAACATATGGCGTGAGGTTGATACCTAAGAGAATGATACAATGAGGCAATGCCGTGTGTAAGTGGCTGCTGACATTCTATATCCCCTCAACAAAGGGACTTTGTTTACCCAAAAGCAACTAGATACACAACCTAGCGAGCCGTTTTCTAGAGACAAAACTAAGAGCAATCATTTTGAAGTCGTCATTAGTAATCATTGAATGCTGTGGCTGATCTGCGTGCCTAGAAATTCAAGTAACAAGAAAAAATAAATAAATCGCCGAATACAGCTGGGTTGTTATAGCGTCGCTGCAAACAGCGGTATGAAACTGCCTCTCGGAGTATCTTCACCGGGCGGCTCTAATATCCATTCGGACTAAGTCCCTTGCATCCAGAACCCATTGAGCAATTAGTAGGCACCATTACCTCAAATATTTCAGGGCAGCGATAATTATATTTAATGGCTTAGCCAGAGGTTGTAAGCCCCTAGGACAATTTTTAAGACAAATACCAAACTTAAAAGTCATCAGTAATCTTAACCGCATTCTATATTTCTTTAACCTAGCTTAGAAGAGAGCGCTTTTAGAGATTTAAACCCTTTATAATTCTTTTAGTCTATGAAGCTTCACAGAACCAGGGAAATTACCTCACCCCTCAAACTTTTCTCATTTCTCTTGCACCATTCAACCCAGCAGTGTTCTTTGATTGAGGCCTTCGAGAAGCCAGATCAATGGTCTTAGCTATACGCTTGAAAAGGCTGCTCTACTGGCTCCTGTCCCTTTCCTTAATTACTTACGCCGGAGCTAATGCTGCTAGCGAGTTCCCCTCTTATGCGGTAAGACTATCTGACTTTTAAGAACCTAACGTCCATCACCTACATCTCGCCTACCCCTATGTTTTGCCTACCTTAAAAATACCTTATCCCTATAGCGTTCTTTAACACTAACCTCCTCCTAATTTATTTATTCTACTTTAAATACTATAATCTTTTAATAAAGTAACTTTAATACCTAATAAGTTAGTACTTAGAAAATAACGTTTATTAAGCCCTTAAAGCTATTAATAATAAGTAAAGCCTTTAGAAGGTAGTACTTATATAAGGAATATTATAGTCTATACTTTAAATCTAAGTAAAAGGCGTTTAAGTAAGGAATATTACCTTTTCTAACCTCTAGAAGTTAGCTCTTATATAAAAGAAGTAACTAACTAAATAGATTTAAGTTTAGGCTCTTATAAGCTATCCTTTAATCTATTAACTATTAAGAGATATTACTAAGTATATCCTTTATTTTAAAAGAAGTATTTAGACTCTTAAGAAGAACTAAGTTTAAGCCTTTCTTTAAAGGAATCTATTAATTAAGGTTTAAAAAGCTAAAGCTATTAATTCTTAATATATTAATAAAGCTTTGAATAATAAAATTAAGACTTAGTTTAAATTTATAGCTTTATTAAAGATTAAGGTTATTAACTTACCTTTTTAATATAATAAAAATAAAACTAAGATCTTTAAGGGTAAAGGATTTAATAGCTATATACTTAGAACCTTTAAGAGGTCTTTAATTTAAAAGAAAGAACTTAAATTATAGGTCTAAATAAATAATTATTAAGTATATTTTAGCTATAAGTATTAAGCTACCTCTTTTTATTATCTATAAGGGTAAGTGTTAGAAGTGCTCTTTAGTACCTTATTACTACTTAAGGCTATTCCTATATAGCTTAGGTATAGGCCTACTTTTTAAGCTACTAATAGTAAGTTACTTTAATAATAGTAGTTCTTATAGAATTTAGCTCTTTTATTTCTTAAGAGTTTATATTTATTAAAAATAAATAAACTACTAACCTTATTAATATAGAATAACTATAAAAGGTCTTTATCTTATATACCTACTAAATAAGCTAATAAAGTACTTAAAAGATAAAGCTATTAATCTTTAATAACTGTAGTAGCTATAAGATAGTTAAGTTTATATATTTATACCTTTAGAACTATATATACCTACTCTATTTACCTTTATATACCTTTTATATCCTTTAGCCTTTAGATTAGTTAGTCTTTAACCCTTTAAAAATAACTTATAAGAAAAGCTAAGCTTCTTTATAAACTAAAATAATTCTATTATAGTTAATAAGAGGAACTTCTTTACTTATTATTAATAAGCTTACTAAGCTATATTAAGTATTTAGAATTTTAAGAGTAACTAAAAATATATAAACTTATAGTTAATATTAATAGCTAAGCTACTAATAAGCCTATTACTCCTCTAAAAGCTATTAACGTTAACTAAGTGTTACGAAGTGGTTAACGCTTACCGAGCACACCGGACCGGTATAGGCACGGGCTATTCTTATAACACGCTCACTAAGCGTCTATTTATATACGCATTATATATAGGAAACCTTCTTTTAGAATTAAGTCACTCTTTATATAATCTCTCCCACCTATAGCTATATACTCTAGCTTATTACAGTTATAAGCCTAGCTCTATAGACCTAAGCTAACACCCCTTCTATAAGCTATATATACTTTAGATCCTTCTCTCTATTAGTCTCTAAGAACTATAGCTTCTTTAGAGCTTATAAGTAATATAATTTTAGCTAAGCTAGCCTTAAGATATAACTAACTTACTTAGTACTAATAGCTTAAAGTAATCTATAATATATAAGGTATATAGGAGCTTATTAATTCTAATCTCTTAAACGGCCTA